>AWOL01S0021669.1:12647-22966 GCA_000715115.1 Nicotiana otophora | reverse complement strand
GTCTACCGAACTACTAGGAAACTTCACTTTCTTGCATTTACCCGCTCAATGCGGTTGTATGTTTCTCCTCCCAATTTCTTACTGTTCTCGATAACTAGCATGGTATGGTTGGTGTAGATATGGGTTTCTTCCATCCCCGTGAATAATTACCTCTTGATGATTCCTCTCAAACTTCACAACCTGGCGTAGAGTAGAAGTGACTGCCCCATCTACGTGTATCCATGGTCGTACCGATAACAAGTTGTAGGTGGCGGATATGTCTAGCACTTGGAATTCAACATCGAACTAGGTCGCACCCATCTAAAGATCAAGAATAATTTCCTCAATACTGGCTCTCTGAGATCTATCGAACACTTTCACATTAATGCTTCCCATCCGTTTCTCATGCGGGCCTTTTCAAGTCTTTTCAAAGTAGTTAGTGAGCATATGTTCAGGCACGAACCTCCATCTACCAGGACACTGGCAATGAACTTGTCTTCAAATTGCATAGTGATGAGTAATGCTTTGTTGTGACTCAACCCTTCCGGCGGTAGCTCACTTCGTGGAAAGTAATTTTGTGACTCTCCAGTACCTGTCCTACCATGTTAGCATCTTCCCTCTAGTGATACTGCTAGGCACATATGCTTCACTTAATACTTTAATCAAGGCATCCTTGTGTCACGACCCAACCTCGGGGAGCGCGACCGGTGCTCAACCGAGATAACCCGGCCAAGCAAGCATGTACAATGCCTTCTACCCTAACATACTTATGAGTAAAGAGAAGATATATTCTCATTAATTAGACTGAGAAGATCATGTGAACACCACAAAATTAATTACCAATAATTACATACTAGTACTTACCAAATACCCTTGGTACCTTAGTATACAACCCGCACTATGTCTACGGAGCCTCTAATAGATACAAAACGAGTAGCGTGTTAGTACCTGCAACAAGGCTCCGGTTGTACCTCAAAACAATATACATAGAGGAAAGGAGATACAAGAATCCGAAATGAAGGGGGCTCACCAAGTTTGCTGAGGAGAGGGTGTACTCTCATCACTGATCAATACTGCCTGATGTGGAACCACCTGCATCCATTAAAGATCCAGTGCCCCCAATAAAGGGGACGTTAGTACATATGGAGTAGTACTAGTTTGTAAAACTAGACACACTCTCAATAGAACGTGTAATAGTAAAATGAGAAGGAAACAGGAAATCAACGAGAGCCGTAAACAATATTAAAGTGCCAACTTAAGAAAAAAGATAAAATTCAGGTAAGTTTCAATATTTTAAAGTTGGGAGATCTTTAGTACCGATACACTACCGTGCTTTTAGCATAGTGTCTGATCTCAGCCTGATCAGGTAAGCAGTCTCACCTTGAGACATCCAATCACAACACCACCATGTGCGCGACATGGCGTCCGATCTACGCCCGATCGGCTAAGCCATCTCACCACAATTGTATTTTGGTCGACATCATATAAAATCTCGCTAGCAATAATCTCATCCCATTTAAGGAGAAATATATCAACACATCAATCTCATCCCATATAAGGGGAAAAGAATCTAATTAAATCAACACGGGGATTTACCCCTCGATCACTCCTCCACTGGCATGTGTAATTTCGGTATTAGGTTATTTTGACCTACCCTTCCTCGATGACTAAACGATACTCCCAAAGCATGTATTATTTAAAGTATTTACAACTCACTTCATAATCTTTCACACATATTCCCATTACATTGGCATTATTGGCCAAAATTGTAATATCATTTTCCGCACGTCGACCGTATTATATTTCATACTCACCTCTATAACATTCAAGCGTACCATGGATTATCATCAAGTACACATATGAGCAAACATAGGCCTTAAAGACATTGATCTTCTCTTCCACAATTAGGTATACTAACTTCTAATTGAAACATGATTTTAAATCATAACACCTTTTGTACATTGATCATAATAGATTACATTCTCGGAGGGAATCATGATATAATAGGAAAATTTGGAACTCATTTTGAGTGCATACATCTCTCAACACAAGACTTATTTTAGAATAATCAATTTTATTAGGAAGGTCTCAGAACATGAGAAATAAAAAATTGAGCCAACCATAATCGCAACTTATGAGGATATCATGGAAATTGATTCTACAATAGGAGTTTAGCCAACATACCTAGCTTGTGCTTCCTTACATTACTACAATGATCCAAGAATACTTGTGACTTCAATCTATTAGAAACATGACGAATATGAACCCTAATTAGGAAGATATTCGGGGTTTTAGCTCATTTGAGCATTTTATCAAGCACTAGGTGTGCATTAAGGTTTCAAGTTTCTCCTATGGTAGATTCCTTAATCCCTCAACCCAATGTTTACCCATTTGAGCTCAATAAACTTCCCACAAACCTTGATGGTACATGCATGCATAAATAATACTCAAGATTATGCGGCCGCATATCAATTATGGTACATGCATGCTCTGGTCCAGCCAGCGGCCCGCATATCAATTATGCGGCCGCAGAATGGACCGCTGAATCTCCCTCTGAAAATCTTCATCTTGGTTTTGCGACGGATGTGTGGCCTATGAAACGATTATGCGGTCGTATAGTATACCGAAAAACAACCTCCAAAATTGGCCCGTTTCTTTGCTTCACTCCGCGGCAGATCTGCGGTCTGCGGAGAAGTTCTGCAGCCGCATAATGGATCGTATAAATGCCCTGTTATGCAACATTTTTTTATTCAACTCCCCAGAACCCCAGGTTTTATTTTATGGGGCCTCACATACTTTCCCACTTAGGATCATTCGTCCTCGAACGAGGGTCAAAATCAACAATTAGCATCCAATGTGAGTCCCACTGTTACTTCTCACGCCAGCAGTTTCAAATGCTTTCCTAACTCCCTGAATTGCCAAAAGTTTTGCAAGAGTCTCCCCTGTAGTTGGGCCTATCCACCTGCTAGAGAATCCCAGAACCAGTCCTAACAGCATAACCACAACACAATGATGTAAAACAACATGGAAACAACACCGGCCACAACGCCATAAACATTACATTAAAAAAAGAGTATCCTTAACATAAGTTGTACAGGGGAAACATAATTTGTAGAATGTTATATTTTAACATTTTGCATGGACACAACTACATATCTACTCAAACAAATAAGGATATACCTTCTTCATCTCTTCCTCGGCTTCCCAGGTGGCCTCTTCAACCTGTTGCTTTCACCATAACACTTTCATGAAGGCAATCAATTCGTTTCGCAACATTCAGACTTCCCTATCAAGAATGGTTACTGGAATCTCTTCATAAGTCAATTCCTCATTAGACTCTATAGTCTCCACTGGAACAATAAGTGACAGATCTTCTTTAACATGGATACATGAAACACTGGGTGCACTAAAGACATCTCTAGAGGTAGTTCTAGCCCGTAAGCCACCTGACCAATCCTCTGAATAATTCTATATGGTCCGACATAACTCGGACTCTATTTTCCTATCTTACCAAATCGCATTACACCCTTTATAGGTGAAACCTTCAAGAATACCCAATCACTCTCTTGGAACACCAATTCCCTACGACGTACATCTCGATAGGACTTCTGACAGCTTTGGGCAGTTTTCAACCATTCCTTAATGATCTTAACCTTCACCATAGCTTGATGCACGGGTTCGGGCCCTATCATCTCCGCTTCACCAATCTCGAACCACCCAATAGTATATCTACATCTCCTACCATATAGAGCCTTTAACGACGCCATCTGAATGCTATCATGATAACTGTTGTTGTAGGCAAATTCTATGAGTGGCAAGTGATCATCCCAGTTACCCTCAAACGTCTGAATGGTCCGCTCTGCATGCTCATTGGTCTATGGATGGAAAGTTGTAATAAGATTCAATTGAGTACCCAAACCTTCATGAAATTTCCTCCAAAAGTTAGCTGTGAAATGTGCCCTTCAATCGGAGATAATAGAAACTGGAGTGCCATGCAACCTGACTATTTCCTTCACATACAACTGAGCATACTATTTTGCAATATCGGTTGCCTAACAAGAAGTGTGCTAATTTTGTGAGTCGGTCCACAATCACCGAAATCTAGTCAAACTTGTGAGGCGTGCGAGGTAGTCCCACCACAAATTCCTTATTGATCATCTCCCATTTCCACATCTGAATTTCTATGTTCTGTGCCAACTCTATGATGTTCGAACTTTTGTCGTACTGCTTCTCTTTGACTTCCACAACAAGTGATGATTCGGCCATATTTTGCACAGTTTCTCCTCTTTCACAAGAGTCCTCAAGGCAAACTCCAAAACTAGCCAACCAGTGGACTTCCTTGGCCAACGACCTTTGATGTGTCTCTAAGTGAGCCAAACTACCCATGGATATTTGGCTAAGAGCATCCGCCATGACATTCCCCGGATGATATAGAATATCAGTGTCATAGTCCTTGAGTAACTCAAGCCATCTTCTATGCCTTAGCTTCTATTCCTTATGTTTGAAAATATATTTAAGGCTTTTATGGTCCGTGAATATATCAATATGGACCCTTTACAAATAATGACGCCAAATCGTCAATGCAAAAACCACCACCGTGATCTCTATGTCATATGTTGGATAGTTTTTCTCATGATTTTTGAGCTGCCTAAAAGTGTAAGCGATCACCTTGCCATGTTGCATCAATTCACACCCTAGGCTGATTCTTGAAGCATCATAATATACCACAAACCCATATGTACCTTTTGGTAGGGTCAACATCGGTGTTGTAGTCAATCTTGATATCAACTCCTGGAAGCTCTTTTCACAAGCACCATTGGAACTTAACTGCCTTCTACGTCAATTTAGTCAATGGGGAGGCAAGAGTAGAGAACCCCTACACAAACTTTCTGTAATACCCAGCTAAACCCAAGAATCTGCAAATCTCTATTGGTGTTATTGTCCTCGGCCAATTCTTCAAAACTTCGATCTTCTATGGATCAACCTTAATTCCTTCTCTGGAGACGACATGACCCAAGAATATGACATATTCAAGCCAAAATTCACACTTCAAAAACTTTGCATACAACTTGTGCTAATATAGAGTCTGCAAAACTACCTTGAGATGATTGGCATGGTCCTTTCAACTTCGTGAATATACAAGAATAATGTCAATGAACACTATCACAAAGGATTCAATAAAAGGCTTGAATACTCGATTCATAAGATCCATGAAAGTTGGCAGGGAATTTGTTAGCCCAAAAGACATTACCAGAAATTCGAAGTGCCCATATCGGGTTTTGAAAGTTGTTTTCGCAATATACTGTTCCCTGATCTTCAATTGGTGGTAGCCTGATCTTAGGTCAATCTTGGAGAAATACTTAGCACCCTGTAAGTGGTCAAATGAGTTATCTATCCTTGGCAGTAGTTATTTATTCTTAATTGTGGCCTTGTTGAGTTGTCGATAGTCAATACACATTCTCAGTGACCCATCTTTCTTCCTTACAAAGAGAACTGGTGCACCCCAAGGTGACACACTCGGTCGGATGAAACCATTCTCTAACAAGTCCTTCAACTTCTATGTTAATTCCTTAAATTATGCCGATGCCATTATGTTGGGTCGAATAGATTTAAGCTGCATGCCTGGCATCACATAAATTCCTAAATCAATCTTTCTGTCTGGTGGGATCCCAATGGGCCATCAAGAAAAACCTCCGGAAATTCATTCACCACTCGCACAGACTCAAGTGTAGGAACCTCAACATCAGTGTCCGTAACCCAAACCAAATGGTAAATACACCCTTTGTTGATCATCTTCGTGGCCCTAAGATAAACCTACCCTTCGGCACTATATCATCCCCATTCCATTCAATAACTGTCTCATTTGGGAATTCAAACCTAATGGTCCTCGTTCGACAATCAACCTTGGCAAAACATGAATAAAGCCAATCTTTCCCCATTATTACATCAGAATCGACCATTCCTAATTCAGTGAGATCAACCATGATGTCCCAACCATATATCGTGACGACACAATCCCTATAAACTCGTGCGGCCACAATTGACTCACCAACTGGTGTAGATACAGAGAACGACTCATGAAGTTGTTCTGGTTCTATCCAAAATTTCATAGCAACATAGGGAGTGACATATGACAAAGTGGAACCGGGATCAATAAGGGCATACAGATCATGAGATTGGAAAGTCAATATATATGTGACAACATCTGGAGAAGCCTCAAAATTATGGTGACCCCTCATAACATAGAAATAGTTGGGTCCTCCCGAACTATGTGCACCAACCCTAACTGCACCATGCTTTGCGGGTGCTGGAGGGCCTCGAACTGGAGAAGGGGATGCAAATGTTGTGGCTGCAGAACTGGATGGCTCCCCTACCCATACTCTGGTAGGATGAACGACTATCCCTCAAAATGTGACCACTGATACCGCAGCCGTAGCATACGGGCTTGTCCATGAAGCAGGCCCTAAAATGTATCTTCCCACAACTAGAGAAATTGTGGCAGCCTCATTAATAACCAAAGGGCTAAGGCCCTGCACAAATCGACGCAGTCTTGCCTCCATAGTCGGAATCATATGAACAACATACTTTGACAGGCGCAAGAACTCTATGTGATACTCCTACATATTCCTACTACCCTGTTTAAGGGTCTCAAACTCCACATCGCGGTCTGCCTTAGTCTTGGCAGGCAAGAAATGGTCTATGAAGGCATCCACGAACTCGCTCCATCTTGTCGGAGGCCTCCCCTCCTCTCGGGAATCTTCCCACATTTCAAACCAGGAATATGCTACCCATTTTAGATGATAAGAGGCCAACTCTACTCCCTCTACTTCAGTAGCACACATAACTCGGAGAGTCTTATGCATCTCATCAATGAAATCCTGAGGGTCTGCCACAGGATCTGTACCTGTGAACACTGGAGGGTCTAACTAAAGGAACATGTTTACCTTGGAACTAGAAGAATCGTCTTGCGAGCTAAATAAGGTGGGTGCAACATTTGATCTCTCGGCCTGAGAAGCTACTAACTGAGTCAGCATCTGAATAGCTCCCCTAAGATCACCATCAGAAATACCGGGACCAGGAGCTGGGGCTGTAGGTGGAACAGGTATATCGGCGAGAGGGATTGTGGCACCCTCCGCGGGTGTAAAAGCAGGGGTAGTCTGTTTCGGAGTAGATGAATCAGGCAGTGTGATAGTAGGGGGATTATCCTCACCCGCATTATCAAGTAGGGGGTCAACAGCCACTCCTGGTGTGGCATTGGCTTCTTGGCCAATTCTCGCTATTTTCTTAGGTGACATTTACTGAAAGTTAGAACAATGCACGAGTTAGGGGAAAACAACCTCACGTTCCGCTCTATCGCATGATACAGAACAACAATGAAGGGTATCATTCTTAAATGTCCAAGTAGCCCCCTAATTATAGCTGTGGTCGACAACACACCCATAAGAAGGGCTCTACTAGATACGGCTCCGAGACATCGTAGGACACATTAAAACCTTATGCTCTGATACCAAGTTTGTCACGCCCTAACTGCGGGGAGCGCGACCGGCGCTCAACCGAGTGAACCCGGTCCAGCAAGCCTAGTAAACGTTTCTACCAGACTCATTCATGATCCAAAAAGGGAATGCGTCACCATTTGTAAAACATGGGAAGATCAGTTATATAAGTGTATAAACGTTGCTCGTTAATTGTTTTTTTCATTTTATGCATTATGCCATAGTTAAATTTCCAAAATACAACTCGGTCCAACGACCATCCCAACATACATACATGACCCACATAAACGTCTACGGAGCCTCTAAGGGTAAAAAAGAACAACATGACAATGCCAACAACAAGGCCCCGGCTATACCTCAAAATATAAAAAATTATACAGAAGGACTACATGACCCCTGGGAGAAATGGGGCTCACCAAAATTGCTGTGAGGAGAGAAAGAGAGCACCACTATTTGCGATCGGCACTATCTGCGATGGAACCACCTACATCCATTAAAAGATGTAGTGCCCCTGGCAAAAGAGACGTTAGTATTGTCGAATAGTACTAGTATGTTAGGCAAACACTAATCTTAGTAGAATGAACAGTGAAACAAAGGGAAGGCAGTCATAATAATCAATAAGTACTTCATAGAAATACAAAGAAAACAACAAGTAAGGATCATGTAGTTTCTAATTCAATCTTTCCATCTTTTTAGATTAATAATCTTTAGTGCCAAGCCACAACTCACAATGCCACTGCATTTTTACACGGAGTCCGGTCTCGGCCCAACCGGCTAAGCCATCTTAAGTTAGACATATCCATATCCACAATGTAATTCAATGATTCCAATAAAAATGCCACCATGTGTACAACATGGCGTACGATCTCGGGCCGATCGGCTAAGCCATCTCACTTGAGACATAACCTCTTTCAACTGTCCACTCAATTCACATTTCTTTCCCATCTTCATTACATGGCACAAACAACCTCATTTATTAAGTAGTTCTTGGCACTTGGGCACATTTTACAATTCAAGTCTTTCCCTTTTTATTTGTTCAAATAACATCATCATTCATGTCGATAAGTACCATCACATAAGGCATTTCACACATAAGGGAAGGAGCTTGGAAAATCATAGTCACATTCTCAAATAGCATGATGACATGGTAAATATCTAAAACAATTAGGAAACATGAAACTTCCAACCCAACACACTAAGGCAAACAATTCTAGTATGATCAAGTCGGAACTTACACCAAATATTCGGACACCAGGAGTTCGATTCTAGGAAGAAGCCATACATACGTCAATTGCGCTTCTTTAGACTCTACAATTATCCAGAACCCTTAGCAACCTAAATCTATTTTAGCAATATACAAATTGAACCCAAAATTCGGAAAACATTCATGGTACGATTTCCCTTTTCCACACTCTTTTTACCACACATGCATGCAAGATAAACAACCCTCATACCCATGGACCATCTTATTAATTACTCATTTTCAGTATAAGTTTCAAAAATTTAGGGCTAGGGTATAGATTCTTACCTCTAGGATGGAGGCCTAGATTGCTTTCCTTGAAAATCTTCAAAGTTTCAAGCAAGAATTGAAGAATAATTGATGAGGGTAACTTTCTCACTCTAAGGCTCCCTCTCTCACTCTATAGTATCAGAAAATGAGCTCAAAATAGACTAAAGGGGGTGTTTTAACGGAATGCAGGTCGGGTTTTAAATTAAGAAAATGGGTGCCCCGACACAGGTCTGCGGTCGCATATGCGACCGCATAACGGTTATGCGGTCCGCAAAGTGACCGCAGAAATGGCCCTCAGGGTCCTGAACTTACGGCTCAGGTATGCGACCAGTATGCGGTCCGCATACTCATTATGCGGTCGCATAATGCACCGCAAAACTCCCTCCGCAAAAACCCAAGAGGGATTATGCGATCGACATGCGGTCTACATAGTGGTTATGCGGTCGCATAATCGACCGCAAAGTTGACCTCAAACTGGCCAACGTACTGCTTTACTCTGCAGCCATTAGGCGGTCCGCAGAGTGATTACGCAGCCGCATAATGGGCCACAGAAACACGTTCTTCTGTGAAATATTTCCTCTTAGTCCATAGGGTACTGTTCAATCCAAAAAGTCCGAACCGCGGCTCGCAAGCTCACACAAAAGAATTTCTACTATAATATCACAGGAATCTAACTTGGCACCATGAAACCCCGAGTTTTTGGTTAAAAGTTTTACGGGTCCTTACAGTATGGGTGGCAGATGTACGTGTAAGGTTTGTATTTTCCAAACAGGTTTTGTTTAGAATATGGGGTGGACGAAATATTTAGGCATTACTTTGAGGATATAGCTATCAGTAATTCAATCAATTGAGCCTAATCCAAAGCATTCAAGGTTAGATATTTATGAAAAGGATTTACTAGTCGTAGTCATCAAAAGAGTGAATTGACATATGTTGAGGCTATCCCTTTTTTCTTTTGGCATGATCCAAGTAACGATATGTAAATGTAATGCTATTCCATAAGTCATTCTACTCTTAGCAGTTAAGGATGCCTATGTTATTCATTCCAGTAAAGTGATATTCAAGCATGTCTACGTATGTCCCTAGTCCCTATTGAGGTATATGACAGAGAACTTGTGTTACAAATATATGTGTTGG
Source organism: Nicotiana otophora (assembly GCA_000715115.1). Lineage (NCBI taxonomy): Eukaryota > Viridiplantae > Streptophyta > Magnoliopsida > Solanales > Solanaceae > Nicotiana > Nicotiana otophora. Next base: position 12,847 of record AWOL01S0021669.1, on the reverse strand, counting down.
GATTTGTTTATAAATATAGTTTTTATAGTTTAACTAAACATGCAACAATTATATGCATATATTAAACAAATATAACGTGATTATTTGTAATATTAGACTTACACTGTTGTGTTATTACATGATATTTAATAGCAGAGTAGTCATATTGTGATCAATAATTGATTGTAGAAACGTACTAATATTATAGTTTGCGGTTGTTT
>AWOL01S0021664.1:0-11152 GCA_000715115.1 Nicotiana otophora | reverse complement strand
ACATATTCGGGCTCGGGGGTGAATGGGTAACAGGATTTTGGTCCGAACCTCGGGTTTTGACCAAGCGGGCCCGGGGTCGATATTTTGACTTTTTGGAGGAAAATTTGGGAAATTTAATTTGTGCAATATAATTGATTGCTTTAGCAATATTTGATATTATTGAGTCATTTTTGAATAGATACGAGTGGTTTGGAGGTGAATTCCAAAGAAAAAGCTGTGATTGAGAATTAAGTGGCCTTCGGAGCGAGGTAAGTGTTGTGTCTAACCCTGACTTGAGAGAATTAGGAACCTTAGATTACTTGCTAAGTGAAATCCATATGAGCGGCGTATATGTGAGGTGACGAGTACTTATGCGCCGCCAATTTACCTGTTTTTCATGTTTCTCTCTTTTCCTTATATTGTCTCTTTCCTATGCCAAATTGCTACGTGTTATACTAGTGTTGTTCAATTTATCGTTCTTATCATGTTTACGGATTTTCTGGTGATAATTGAGTTTTTATTTCAAAGTTGAGATTGATATTATGGAATCAAATGTTGAAGTAAGGTTTGTACTTGTTAATCTATCTCCCTGTTGTTATTTATGCATTGCATTATGGTAAGGGAGAGTGTTAATGCACGAAGGGTGATGCCGTGCCATATTGTGAGTGTTAATGCACGAAGGGTGATGCCTTGCCATATTGTGAGTGTTAATGCACAAAAGGTAATGCCGTGCCATGATACGAGAGTTAATGCACGAAGGGTGATGTCGTTCCATTTCTATTACTTTTATGGCGAGATTGAGAGTAAAGCACGAAGGGTGATACCGTGCATTTTTCCTTACTGTATTCACTATTCCTGTTGATTCATGGTATATTGACTGCTCCGATGATCATTCTGTTGTAGGTCTTTATCTTATATCCCCCTCAGTATGTTCCCTTCCCGACTTTTTCTGTTTAGTTCTTCATTTCTGTTATTTGCATATACACTGTTAAATTGTACATATTGATTTGTAGGTGCCTCGTCACTACTTCGTCAAGGTTAGGCTCGACACTTACCAGTACATGGGGTCGGTTGTACTGATACTGCACTCAACACTTCCAGTGCAGATTTTGATACCGGCTCAGGTTGATTGAGATTTGCTACTGGTCCGCTGTCCGGAGACTCAAGGTAGATATGTCGGCCGTTCCTTCATCGCCAACGCGAGCACCTCGCGAACGCGAAGGCTAGGGGGGAGTAACCATCGCGAACACGAGTTGTGTCTCGCGAACGCGAAGGCTTGGTAGCCAGTACCCTTCGTGAACGCGACAGTGCTCTCGCGAATGCGATGAACACTGTCGCCCAGCACTTAACCGAATCCAAAAATGAGATTTTAGCCAAAAACTCATTTTTCTCTAAAACCAAACGGTGAGAGGCGATTTTAAAGAGCTATTTGTTCCCCAAATTATTGGTAAGTGATTCTAAACCATTGTTGTTCAATTACCCATTACATTTCTTGAATTTGCAACCTAAAATCTAGAGTTTTCATGGTAGAATTAGGAGTTAGGGTAGAAAGTAGGGATTTCAGAAATTTGGGGATTTAGACCTCAATTTGAAGTCGAATTCCAAAACCAATTATATATTCGGGCTCGGGGATGAATGGGTAAATGGATGTTGGTCCGAACCTCAGGTTTTGACCAAGCGAGCCCGGGGTCGATTTTTTGACTTTTTGGAGGAAAATTTGGGAAATTTAATTTGTGCAATATAATTGATTGCTTTAGCAATATTTGATATTATTGAGTCATTTTTGAATAGATACGAGTGGTTTGGAGGTGAATTCCAAAGAAAAAGCTGTGATTGAGAATTAAGTGGCCTTCGGAGCGAGGTAAGTGTTGTATCTAACCCTGACTTGAGAGAATTAGGAACCTTAGATTACTTGCTAAGTGAAATCCATATGAGCGGCGTATATGTGAGGTGACGAGTACTTATGCGCCGCCAATTTACCTGTTTTTCATGTTTTTCTCTTTTCCTTATATTGTCTCTTTCCTATGCCAAATTGCTACGTGTTATACTAGTGTTGTTCAATTTATCGTTCTTATCATGTTTACGGATTTTCTGGTGATAATTGAGTTTTTATTTCAAAGTTGAGATTGATATTATGGAATCAAATGTTGAAGTAAGGTTTGTACTTGTTAATCTATCTCCCTGTTGTTATTTATGCATTGCATTATGGTAAGGGAGAGTGTTAATGCACGAAGGGTGATGTCGTGCCATATTGTGAGTGTTACTGCATGAAGGGTGATGCCTTGCCATATTGTGGGTGTTAATGTACGAAAGGTAATGCCGTGCCATGATATGAGAGTTAATGCACGAAGGGTGATGTCGTTCCGTTTCTATTAATTGTATGGCGAGATTGAGAGTAAAGCACGAAGGGTAATGCCGTGCATTTTTCCTTACTGTATTCACTATTCCTGTTGATTCATGGTATATTGACTGCTCCGGTGATCATTATGTTGTAGTTCTTTATCTTGTATTCCCCTCAGTATGTTCCCCTCCCAAAATTTTCTGTTTAGTACTTCATCTCTTTTATTTGTATAAACACTGTTAAATTGTACTGGTTGATTTGTAGGTGCCTTGCCTTAGCCTCGTCACTACTTCGTCGAGGTTACGCTCAACACTTACCAGTACATGGGGTCGGTTGTACTGATACTGCACTCTGCACTTTCTCTGCAAATTTTGATACCATCTCGGGTGGATCGATATTTTGCTGTTGGTCCACTGTCCGGAGACTCAAGGTAGATCTGTCGGCGTTCACAGACCTTGAAGTCCCCATCTATCTTTTATGTTCTACTGTTTCTTTCATTCAGACAGTTGTATTTCTTTCAGACTATTTTTTGTAGTAAATTCTATAATGCTCGTAAATTGTGACTCCAGATCCGGGGGTAGTAATTAATACAGTTTTATAATATTCCGTACTTATTATATTTCATCTTAGTTAATTATTGTTATTTACTGAATGGAAATAAGGAATTGGTTTAACGATTTTCTAACGTTGGCTTGCCTAGCAAGTGAAATACTAACAAACGTTAGAATAATACTAACAAATTTTAAACCATTTGTTTTAAAATTATTAATAATCAAGGAAATAAAAGCGGAAGCAAAGTTTGTAACATAGTGAAATAATCCATAAACAAAATAACGGTGTCTAAATACCATTATAGAATTGGTGTCACAAGTGCACGAGCTTCTAAATAAATACAAATAAAGGTTTGAATAAACTAAAACCATCTGAAAATAAACACATAGCTAAAGTAAAATAGACAGGGACTTCAGAACTGCGGACGCCATGCAGTTATACCTCAAGTCTCTTCCGGTAGCTAGAATCCGGGCAAGTCTATGGTACGCCGCTGGGACCAACTCCAAAATCTGCCCAAGAAGTACAGAGTGTAGTATCAGTACAACCGACCCCATGTACTGGTAAGTGTTGAGCTTAACCTCGATGAAGTAGTGACGAGGCTAAGGCGGTTCACTTACATTAACCTGTACGCAATATTAGTAACAATAACAAAAATAGAAATAAATCAGGTAACTCATTTATAATAATTGAAGCCAACCCAGCAGTCATAACCAATTATCATTTCCATCAATTCTGTTGCAGCGTGCAACCCACTCTCACAATATATTCACATTCAATTCTGTTATTGCGTGAAACCCGCTCTCACAATATATTCCTTTAATCAAATTTGTTGTGGCGTGCAACCCGATCTCCCAATATATATATTAGGGGTGGGCATTCGGTATTTTGGTTCGGTATTTAAGAGTTTTGGTTCGGTATTTCGGTATTTGGTTTATCAATTGTGTATACCAAATACTATACCAAAGTATTTCGGTACGGTTCGGTATTTTTATTTCGGTTCGGTACGGTTTCGGTTTAATACATATTCATGTGTCGTACTACCAAGTGCTAAGAGCCTAAGCATTAAGCAAAAGACAACAACACCAAATAATCAAATCCGCCATTCTGCCTAACAAAAGGTGTGTAAGTAAGGCAGTACCACAACACTAAATAATCTGTCATTCTGCCTAATATAAGGCAGCAAGGCAGCAACACTAAATAATAAAATAAGCAAGCCAGAAACACTAAATAACAAAAGGCGTGTAAGAGCACATGAATATCACATTCACAGCAAGTACACACCTGATTATCACATTCCTAACAAGTACTTGAAAGGGAAAAGAAGTAAATAAATATCATAGCAAGCTAAGATAGTAACAACTACTAACGAGTAGCAGCAACCAGCAGAATTAAACACAGTGCAACGAAAACATAGAGGGTATCCCTCTATTCAAGTTTACATTAATAGTCTCAAATAAACTTAGTCTTAATTCTTAAATACGGATTTCAGGAAGATGCTCAAGACAATGCCTAATATGCTTCCTTAAACAATATGTGACATCCCTCTTTGGATGAACATTAGGAGCACGAGTCATGATTGCACTTGAACCTAAAAAAAAAAGATAAATCATAAGTTAGAATATTATTTTTTTGATGATAATAAAACAAAACTACAAAAGTATATCACCAAACAAATAGCGTATTAAACTTACCACTCAAGTTGCAAGTTACAACTATACATCAAACAATGCTAGTAGTGCTTCAATTATTTTCCATATCTAAAGATAATTCGACCAAATATGTCATATAAATAAAAAAGTATGATATATTATTTTGAACTAAAATACACACAAAATATTAAAGCTTACCAAACTCGAGTTCCTCCAGATACTCCCAGTCTTCTTCAACACTAATAGGATAATTCTCTTCTCTAATACAATCTTGAATACAAACAAGAGCTTGCACACATTTAGTAGTCAATGAACTCCTAAATGAATCAAGAATACGGCCACCGGTTCTAAACGCACATTCCGATGCCACACTAGAAATTGGAATGGCCAACACATCATGAGCCAACTCTGAAAGAATAGGAAATCTAGGAGCATGTGTTTTTCACCAACTTAAAATATCAAATTCTTAACTAAAAGGCTCTTGTTCTTCACTAATGTATTTATCCAACTCCGATTTAGCACCCCCACTTCCATTGTCTTCCTTTTGTTTCTTCAAGTGAAGCTTCGTCCTTATTAATGATGCAGTTAAAATACTCCCACTAGATGTATTAGATGTGTTATTAGATGAAGTAGAACTAGATGGAGATTGAGGATAAGATCCAGTTGAATACTTTTTTAGATACTCTTCAAACAAAGAATTCATATAAGTATACACCTCAGCATTTATTTTCTTCCCTTTTTCCTCCCCAAAAAGTTCTTCAAGTGCAAGGCTAACATATTCAAATTTGTTACGTGGATCCAAGACAGAAGCAATAAAAATCATTTTATTCATCTTTTCAAGCTCACCCCAATACTTCTTGAACTTTTCTTGCATCCGCTCAGCCATTTTTCTCAAATGCTCATCCTCACTAATTAAACACATTTTCAAATGACAATAAAGTTCAGATACATCCTCAAAATGAGAATGACAAGTGACATAACGTGAACCTGAAACTTTTTTGGTGAGCTCGTGAAATCTTGCAAGAAACGCTATCACATTCCTCACATTCACCCAATCATCAGATTCAAGAGGACCTGCACTACTACCATCTTCACAAAGATGAGAACTTAGATAAGCAGAAAATCCATCATCCAAAAGATGAAACTTGTCAAAAGCCTTTTCAAAGTTTTGTGCCGTATCCAACATAAAATAGGTGGAATTCCACCTAGTAGGAACATCCAAACATAATGTTTTGGTACATTCTACCTTTACATGTACACAATATTGTTTAAACTTTAAGGTCCTTGCAGGTGAAGATCTCACATACCTCACAATATTTCTAAGACGTGTGACAGAAGCATCAATTTCTTTCAAACCATCTTGCACAATTAGATTTAGTATATGAGCCATGCATCTCACATGAAGATGTTTACCACTCATCATATTAGTTTTTCACATATCTAATTTTTTAGACAATTCTTTGACTGTGACATTATTTGAAGAAGCATTGTCCACGGTAATAGTAAACACCTTGTCTAATTTCCATTCAAGCAAACAATTAGAAATAGCTTTAGCCATCTCTTCACCCTTATGACTAGTGATAGGGCAAAAATTTAGTATTCTTTTATGCAACTTCCAATCCCTATAAATGAAGCGGGCTGTCAAACACATATAATTTATTCTTTGCAATGAAGTCCACGTGTCTGTTGTGAGGCAAATTTTTGGTTGTGCTTCTCTAAAAGACCTTAGATTTTGCTTCAATTCACCTTAAACTTCATAACAATCCCTTGTTATTGTTCTACGAGAAGGAAGACGAAATAATGGTTGAGTTATTCTCATAAATTTCATAAAGCCTTCCTTTTTTACAAAGCTAAATGGTAGTTCATCAATAACTATCATCTCAATTAAGGCCCTCCTAACTACTTCTTGATCAAATTTCCAAAGCGATCCTCCATCATTTTGGCAAGATTGAAAATTTATCTTTGTTTGACTATTATCTTTATCAATGTTAGGTGGGTATTCTTTGTATCTAGCCAAATGATTTTTCAATCCTGTTGTTCCATTCCTAGACGTATTAGCAGCATACGCTTGCTTACAATATCTACACCTTGCTTTACCGACCCCATTTACCTCAAATTTATCAAAATGTTGCCAAACTTCGGATCGAGGTTGCATGGCTTTTCTTTTCTTAGAATCTTGAGTATCAATTGTGTTGGTGTTGCTATCTTCAGTAATAGGTAAACTTTCATTTGAACCGGCATCACTTACTCTACTTTCATCCGCCATCTATACATAATTAAAACAAATATAAACACAAATTGAGACTAGAGTTGAGTTTAGATAATCAAAGTCTAAAATGGAGGTTGATAAGTATTTGACAAGGATGTCTACGAGTTTCTAGGCTACTGTTTCCCTAACATAATTTTGTAATCTCACTAGAGATATATTTATATGATTATCTTTCACTAGAAATACTAGTAATTGAGAGAAAGAAAAAAGAATATTATGTAAAGAGTGGAATCTGGAAGTGAGTCTTCATGTCAAAGTTAGTAACCTTCTATAAGACAATTAATGTAGACGTTCAGTTTCCTTTTTTCTTTTACAAATATAGAATTTGTTAGCTAATTTCATTATTATATCAAATGAAGATAATCAAAATAAAGTATGCTACCTAACAAGAAAATGCCTCTTTGCATGCAATCACATAAATTCTTTTTGCTTGCTCACCCCTAGTTTCCACTCATTCAAATCTTGTAGTTTAATAACTCTACTAAAAAACTAATCCCACTCTTTACATGTCACTGGAATCTTTAGGTTCAAAGTGAAATTTTCCAGAACTTGTTTATGAAAAGATTAGCCATTAAAAAAAACATGTGGCAAAACAAAGAGTTTTTCTTATTCCAAGAACTACCAATTAATCTACCATAAATTATTATAAAAAACTAAAGATTGAAGAATGAAAAGTTATGAACCTTTTGAAGAGTTGAAGATTGAAGAATGAAGGTAAAAAATAAGGAAACCAGCAGTCACACTTGAGCGTCGTCGGCGCCGAGGTTGTGAAGTCGCCGTGACGTCTTCTAACTCGTCTCTATCGCGCCGAGGTTCTCACTTTTCTGAGTTCTCTCTCACAGTCACAGATCTTTGGCTAGGTTTCTATTTCTCCCTTTCTAATTTCCTGTAGTGAAGTGAAACTAGGGAAAGACTAAAGAGGGTAAGAGTTGGGCCTTATTGGGTTGGGCTGGGCACTAGGGCAGTGTAGAGAATTAGAGATACAACATATTGGGTTGGGCTGGGCAGTATAGGTCCAACATAATATTCTTTACAATTCGGTATTTCGGTATACCAAAATTTCAAGATCCTAATATCGAAGACCGAACCGTTATACCGAAATAACGAAAATGTAATACCGAATTATACCGAAATACTGAAAAAACCAAAATCGAAATACCAAATTAATTCGGTCCGGTTTGAAATTCGATTTCTCGGATTTTATGCCCACCCCTAATATATATATGTATGTCGAATTTTAAATAAATCTGTTGCGGCGTCCAACCCGATCCTCCAATATGAACTTTTCATAAGTCTGTTGCGGCGTGCAACCCGATCCTTCAATATGAACTTTTCATAAGTCTGTTGTGGTGTGCAACCCGATCCTCCAATATATTTATTATAATTAATTCTGTTGCGGCGTGCAACCCGATCCTCCAATATATTTATTATAATTAATTCTGTTGCGGCGTGCAACCCGCTCCTCAAACATATTCATTTACCAATTCTCATAGAAGAAATTTTTCCAATAAATGCAACAATTAATATATAATTATAAGACAACAAGCATACAATAATTATAATTTAATTATGAAACAACAATGACAAATAGCAGATTATTATGAAAATCAGGGAGAAAATAGGCAGTTTAATATTTAATATGCTAAATGTCAAATAACAATTAAAACACATAATTCAAATAACATGTAACAATTAATGCAGAAATTCAAGGATTAATATTTGACAAAGAATATGAGAGAAACAGTCATTATAATAATTAATTTATAATTTAAAATAATTTATGATTTTTCAAGTAAGCAGGCAAACAATTAATTTGACGACGTATAGACATTAGTCACCTCGTCTATACGTCGTTCACATACAATTCACATAACAATTAAATTAAGGGTTCTATTCCCTCAAGTCAAGGTTAACTACGACACTTACCTCGATTTGCAAATTCCAATCAATTATTCAACCACAAAATTTCCTTTTAAATTTGTCTCCAAAAGCTTCAAATCTATTCACAAACAATTCGATATATTCAATACGAATAATAGGAATTAATTCCATATGAATTTACTAATATTTCGGATAAAAATCCGAAATTCATTAAACTATTCGGCAGTGGGACCCACGTCTCAAATCTCAGAAAAACTTACGAAATCCGAACACCCATTCTAAGACGAGTCAAACCATACAGAATTTATCCAATTCCGATGTCAAATGGACCTTTAAATCTAGATTTTTGGTTTTTGGAAAGTTTTACAAAAATTCTAATTTTTTCCATCTAAATCCGAAATAAATGATGAATATAGACTTAGATTTATGAAATACAATCACTATATGAAGAAGAACACTTACCTAGTTCGAAATCGTGCAAAACTCCTTTGCAATCGCCCCTAACCCGAGTTATAATTGAGGGTTTGTGAAAAATGGGAAAAAATCCCGTTTTGGTTCTGTTTTAAGTCACAGGCGTTTTCTTCTTCGCGAAAGCGAAGGGCCTATCGCGTTCACGAAGAGTAGAAATCCGTGGCTTTCATGTTCGCGAGTCCTCCTTCGCATTCACGAAAGCTTTTCCCCCCTGGCCTTCGCATTCGCGAGACATTGCTTGCGTTCGCGATGAAGGAATGATCAACCCTCCCCCAGGTGTTCCTACCACTACGCGTTCGCGAGGAGCTGGTCGCGTTCGTGAAGGGTAATGCCCCCATCGCTTTGCATTCGCGACCAAGCCTTCGCGTTCTCGAAGAAGAAAACTTCAGCTGTCCAGTTTACTCTTCGCGTTCGTGAGAGTACCTTCGCGAACGCGAAGAAGGACATGCCAGAACACCTGCTGCAACAAAATACCAGATTTGCAAAGTCCAAAACATCCCGTGACCTATCTGAAACTCACCCAAGCACTCGGGGCTCCAAACCATACATGCACACAAGTCTAAAAACATCATACGAACTTGCTCGCACGATCAAATCGCCCAAAATAACACCTAGAATTACGAATTTAGCACCAAATCAAAGGAAGTTTTCAAGAAAACTTTAAAACTTATATTTTTACAACCGGACGTCCGAATCTCATAAAATCAATTCCGATTCTCACCAAATTCGGCATAAAAGTGATAAATATTATAGTGGACCTATAGCGGGCTCTGGAACCAATATACGGACCCGAGGTCAATAAATCCCACATCAGTAATTTCTTAAAAATCATTAAGCTTTTAAACTTTTAATGTTTCATAAAAATCCCATATCTCGAGCTAGGGACCTCAGAATTCGATTCCAGGCATACGTCCAAGTTCCAAATTACGATACCGACCTACCAGAATTGTCAAAATACTGATTCGGGTCTGTTTGCTCAAATAGTTGACTAAAGTCAACTCAGTTGAGTTTTTAAAGCTCGATTCCACATTTTAATCTATTTTTCACATAAAAACTTTCCGAAAAATTGTACGGACTGCGCACGCAAGTCGAGGAATGGTAAATGGTGCTTTTCGAGGCCTTAGAACACAAAATTACTAATTAAATTTAAATATGACATTTTGGGTCACCACATTCTCCACATCTAAAATAAACGTTCGTCCTCAAACGGAGTTAGAAAAAGTACCTGAGCTGGAGAAAAGGTGTGGATATTTACTCCGCATGTCCGACTCGAACTCCCAGGTAGATTCTTTTACCGACTGACCTCTCCATTGCACCCGAACTAAAGGATAACTCTTAGACCTCAACTATCGGACCTGCCGGGCTAGAATAGCCACCGGCTCCTCCTCGTAAATCAATTCTTTGTCCAATTGGACTGAGCTGAAATCTAACACATGGGACGGATCACCATGATATTTTCGAAGCATAGACACATGGAACACCGGATGAACCACTGATAAACTAGGTGATAATGCAAGCGTTTAGGCTACTTCACCCACCCTTTCAAGAATTTCAAAGGGTCCGATATATCTAGGGCTCAACTTGCCCTTTTTTCCGAACCTCATTACACCTTTCATAGGTGAAACCCGGAGCAATATTCTTTCCCCAACCATGAATGCAATATCACAAACTTTTCGGTCGGCATAACTCTTTTTCCTAGACTGAGCTGTGCGAAGTTGATCCTGAATAATCTTGACCTTATCCAAGGCATCCTGTACCAAATCGGTACCCAACAACCGAGCCTCTCCCGGTTCAAACCAACCAACTGGCGATCGGCATCGCCTTCCATATAATGCCTCATATGGAGCCATCTGAATGCTCGACTGGTAGCTATTTTTATAAGCAAACTCCGCAGTGGCAAAACAAATGATCCCAAGAACTTCCAAAGTCTATAACACAAGCACGGATCATATCTTCCAATATTTGAATAGTGTGCTCTGACTGTCCGTCTGTCTGTGGATGAAATATTGT
>AWOL01S0021659.1:44505-66810 GCA_000715115.1 Nicotiana otophora | reverse complement strand
TTAATTTAAGTGCAATGTTATTTTCTTCACCCAAATAATTTCTAAAATAAATTTATTTCTTTGGTTATTTCTTACTAGATTTAAAAATTGTAAACTCACTTTAGCAGAAATAAATTGATCATGTGGATCTTATATACATTGATATTATTGACACGTGAGTTGTCCGTACAGTGGTGATAGAAATATGGGCACGAGGTGCCGTAAAAATATGGAAGTGCGCTGAGACCCGTATGTTTATAATTTTGAAATGAGGTGTCACAAGGTGACTTTTATTTGAAAGAATTATATTCAAAAATATTATTTCAAAGAATTATTTTCGGAAGGTATTTATTCGAAAGAATTATATGTGAAAGATTTATATTTGAAGGACATGTTTAATTGGTTGTACTCGTATTCCTTATTCGTCTGAGCAATAATTATGATATTCTTGTTGCCTTGCTGTTATATCACTGGCTGATTTTGTTGTTATCATTGCTAGTTATTTTTCAGTACTATTATATACTGCTATATTGCACAGGTTATTTGACTAGTGAGTGTCTTGACTGTACCATCATGCCTATGGTTACATTTTGGGTCGTGACAATATGAATTGTATAAGATTAATTTTTGAGAAACTGTCACCGTACAAAAAATAAGCATTTCTTTAGTGTGGATTTCTTTGGTTCCATTTCAATGGTGAGTATGGCTTCATTTTTGCTTCCATATTGCGTTTGTCCATTTGTATTTTTCTTGTGACTTTTTGTACCAGAAGCAAAAATCTTATATGGGTTTTCGAAAAATTGGAAGAAGAGTTTGGTGATGCAATATTTGAAGAAGAATTTGCTTCTAGATCTGCCTAAAGAAGAGGGAGAGAGGAGAGAAAAGAAAAAAAAAAGGAAATGATATAATTGAATCCCTTAATTGAAAGCATTAATGATGGGGTGAGAGCTTTTTAAGGAGGAATATACATAATTTGTAAAAAAACCTAGATACTTTTTGAAAACTACAAAACCTAAAGAAAATGGGTATATAAGTTCCTTTTACCGTATATATAGGAAAATTTCCCTCTTCCGATGTAACGACCAGGCCGGTCGTTTTAAGAGTTAGAGCCCCGAACCCCTATTAACTGCTTTCCCATATCTATTTCTGTTATTGTGACTTGTCGGGATGATTGGTTTTGGGTTTCGGAGTGTTTTGGGATACTTAGTCCCTAAATGAGAGCTTAAGTCTTAGAATTTGGATCGTAGTCGAAACTATATGAAGACGGTTTCTGAATGGAATTCTGTCGATTTCGTTATCTCCGCTGGTTAATTTTGGGCTTAAGAACGTATCCGGAATGTGTTTTGGGGGCCTGTAGCTCATTTAGGCTTGAAATGGCGAAAGTCAATATTTTGACGTTTTGGACCGGTAGTGAAAATTTTTTATATCGGGGTCAGAATCCGATTTTGGAAGTGGGAGTAGGTTTGTAATCTTGAATATGACTTGTGTGCAAAATTTGGTATCAATCGGACGTGGTTTGATTAGTTTCGGCGTCGGTTGTTGAATTTGGAAGTTTCAAGTTCTTTAAGTTTGAATCGGAGGATGATTTATGATTTTAGCGTTAGTTGATGTGATTTAAAGGCTTGACTTAGTTCGTATGGTGTTTTATGATTTAGTTGGTATGTTTGATCGAGGTCCCGGGAGCCTCGGGTGAGTTTCGGGTGCTTAACGGGTGAAAGCTTGGACTTAGAAGAATTTTGATGTTGCTGGTTCTGGTGTTTTTGCACCTGCGGTGGGAAGTGCGCAGGTGCGGCCTCGCAGAAGCGAGCCAAGGGACGCAGGTGCGGTTTGGAAGGAAGAGGCCAGAGGTCGCAGGTGCAGAGATATAACCGCATCTGCGCATCCGCAGATGCGAAAGATGGAGCGCAGAAGCGGAAGGGGCCAGGGCGTGAGGGATCGCAGAAGCGGAAAAATTCCGCAGGAGCGGGCGCGCAGGTGCAACCAATTGCTTGCAGATGCGGACCCATTCCCCTTAAGTCATTTCCGCACCTACGATGGAAATTCTGCAGGTGCGGCGTCGCAGGTGCGACTATGGACCACAGGTGCGAAATTTCTGGACAGAACACTTAAATGCAAGTGTTCGCGATTTTTGCTCATTTGCAACATTTTGAGGTCAGGTTTGGTGATTTCCTGACAGCATTTTGAGGGATTTCTTGAGGTAAGTCCCTTGTACTTATTTTTGATCAATAGTCTTGCTTCCTCATGTATTTTCCCACCTAGTTAGTATGTATTTAAGGTGAAAATTGGGAATTGGAGGCTAGAGATTTAGAAGTTTGATTTGTGGATTTGGAGGACCATTTGGTGTCGGATTTTAGTAAATTTGATATGGTTAGACTCGTGAGTGAACGGGCTTTTATATTTTTTAATTTTTACCCAATTCCGAGAAGTGGGCCCCACTGACGAATTTTGAGTTAATTTCGAAATTTTCGTTAAAGTATTGATTTCGTTAATTAGATGAGTCTATTATTGTTGTATTCGTGATATGTAATTGCTTTTGGCTAGATTTGGGCCATTCGGAGCCGGATATTTGTGGGAAAGGCATTGTGACCGATTAATTGAGCTTGACTCGAGGTAAGTGATTTGTCTAACTTTGTGTGGGAAAAATCCCCTTAAGATTTGGAACTATTATGATATGTGAGCGCCGTGTACGTCAGGTGACGAGTACGTACACGGGCTAGTTGTGGTAAAACATAATTTTTTTACTGAGCAGCAACATGTTTTCCTGTTATTTTGAGTTATACCATTTTAATAAGTACTAATCTATTTTCATTCTTAATTGAGTTATTCTAATATGTGTAGCTATAATGTTTAATCTAATACAACATGTCTACGTGTCTTAATTATTTATGTGAATTCTGTGCAGCATGCTTAGTGAATTTCTTATTTTTTTCGTGACTGGTACTTAGTCTAAATTGTAAGAATTTCGTGATGTAGTTGTATTTCTATCGTTTGCGCTGTATATTTACTTTGGGACTACGGAACAGTATTCCGGGAGATCCCCTTGTACTGCATATTTACTTTAGGACTACTTCCGGGAGATCCCCCTGTACTGCATATTTACTTTGGGACTACGGAACAGTATTCCGGGAGATCCCCTTGTCTTGCATATTTACTTTGAGACTACGGAACGGTATTTCGGGAGACCCCCCTGCACATTTATATTTGGGACTACGAGACGGTATCTCGGGAGATCTCCTGTTGTATTTTCTGTGTACTGAGTTGTTACCTTCTATGATTTCATTGTTGTTAAATTTCAGTCTTTAATTTATTGCGGTATTACACTCTATATTATTTTTATTAGATATCTGCCAGTAGGGCCCTGACCTGACCTCGTCACTACTCGACTAAGGTTAGGCTTGGCACTTACTGGGTATTGATTGTGGTGTACTCATGCTATTCTCTGCACATATGTTTCGCGTGCAGATCCAGGTGTATCTTATCAGCCGCACTATTAGTGAGCCGGGACAGCTTTGGAGACTTAAAGGTATATCTACCGCGTCCGCAGACCTCAGAGTCCCCTTCTACTCTTTCTCATGTCCATTATCTTCTATATTTACCTTGTTAGATTCTGATGTATAGAGACACTAGAATTTTCCTTCTGTAGTTTGTGATTCACGATGTTCCGGATTTTGGGATTTGTTGTGTATTTTAGAATAGTTGGTTAAATTTATAGNAGATTTTTCCTTCTGTAGTTTGTGATTCACGATGTTCCGGATTTTGGGATTTGTTGTGTATTTTAGAATAGTTGGTTAAATTTATAGTTTTATTTCATTATTCCGCAAAAATATTAGGCTTACCTAGTTGTAAAGACTAGGTGCCGTCACGACGTCACACGGAGGGGAAATTGGGTCGTTACATCCACTAACTTTCATCAATCTCTTGTTTCAATTTTATATCATTTCCTTATTTTTATGTATTTTTGTTACTTTGGCTCCATAAATTCTTTTACCCATTTAGTCCCACATTTTACGCCCTAAACTCTCCCCAAATTACAAAATCAAGATCTCTTTCTCCTCCTCTTTTGTTTCCAGAACAAATTGAGAAAATATTGTGGAAATTAAGAGAGGAATTAGTACAAGTTCAATGTATCACAAAACAGGTAGAATATTTTTTCCTGATTCCCTTTATTATTGTTTCACTGATTTGGCTTTCTTTCCTATCAATTTGACTTTCAATCTTGTATGATCTTTTTAAAAAAAGCTTTCGTTCTTAACTGAAATTCTTGCTCTATTCATATAATGGCTGAATATCAGTAATATTCTTATACTTTTAAATATAGACCAAATCACTTTCTTTCCAAAATTGTGACCTCCGATTTTTGCTAATTGATTCTGTCAAATGTTTTTCTTTACTAATTGGCAGCCTTAATTTTTGTCTTTCTAACTTAGAGACTTAATAATTCCTTAGCTATAAATACCTTTTTGTTAAGGCCATAGAGAGGGGGATTTTTTTTTACCACTGCTATTCGCTACATATTACATTCATTGCTCTTCGGCTATTGCTTTGTTGACTTTCAAGTCTATTTGTTGCAATTGCTGCGGTTATTTGGTTCATTTTGCTATTGAAATTTATCGGCAAGCTGTTTATTGGAATTTCTGGTTTCTTATTAATTTGACACTTCGCAAACTGGTTAGCTTCTAGTCGATGCAATTTTAATTCCCACTATATGGTAATTATGTGTAGAGCAGTCGCTTTCAATTTATTTATGTTTGCACCATTAGAATGCGCAAAATATTCTGCTAGGAAGCGCACAGGTCAGTTCTTTTTCTGTATTTCCACAATTTTTCACTCGTTCTATGTGTTTTGTGCTTAAATTCCGTGATCTCCACCTACACACGAAAATATGATCCTAGGATTGTTAGCTTTTGAGAACCTGTTGTTTTGTGTTCAAATCATACTATATTTACAGGAGTATTGTCGAATTTTATGCATCTGAACATCTCCTACTATATCTAGATCTCATGTTTACTCTAAAGCTGCACTAGGCTCCAGTCCTAATGAAGTAGGTCATAAGTTCTGCCTAAAATAATACATGCTGCCTTCTACGTCTTTGATTGCTTGAAATTGCTGCTATACTCAATCACTTTGGCACCACGCTCTAGGATTGTAGGACATTGATATTATGTTTGTTTAAATAGATAAATGTCTATCCGCCTATGTCTAAAATGTTCTTCACCTAGTTGTTGTGTTTACAACTGGCTAAATAATTGCATGTATATGAAGTCGTGTTAAATCTATTAAGTCGAGTTATGCTTATTCTACGCCTACTTGATTTAACAGAACATTATTAATGTTATATAGAGTATGTCCCTATATTATAGCGGAACTTGATTTATTAAATCTAGTAATCCCAAACGTTTCTGCACTTATATGTTTGTAAGGGTTGATATGAGGAATTCATGTGTGAAAGTTATAATGTGCTTGAGGAAACGATTCAAATATGTGCTTGTGTGATTTGTGTAAGTTGCAGGGATTCAAATCTGTTTTAGCACCAGAACTTGGGTCGTGGGTAGGGGCGAGGCTCAGAAGAGTCTATGAGGAGTTTGCCAAAGTTTGAAGTTCAGTTAGTTGATTTCCTAGGCTCTAGTTATAAGCTCTATTCAAATAGCATGTAATAACTGATTGTAATAGTGAAATGGGGCTATTTGGGATTAGGGATATTTCATGCTTGTGTGCTATGTGATTACCTGCTATTATTTGCTTTCATTTCTTCTTGAAAACCTGTTAACACGTTAAATGCATAGCTTCTGCATTTTGAGCTTTTTGTGGTATTTTGGTCCTTAGTAACCCTTTTTTACTAGTATGTTGGGCGTCTTTGACCAGAGGTTCTAAGCCTTCACTTTTTTTTTCTTACGTTAAGAGCTATTCCTTTTAATTAATTCATAACTTTGTTTTAATTTTTTGCTTTAGCCCAACGTCTGCTTCGTATTTTCTGTCTTCTTTAGAGCTAATCAATTCTTGACACGTATGCTTATATCAATACTTATCCTATTTTAGAGTACGCTTGACCATTGTTTACTACATTAACTAATTACTTAATTAATTCGGAGGCCAACATTAGCCCTTACTTGCCTTATGTGTTACTTGTTTAAGTCCCAATGTACTCATTTTATGTGACGCTAATAAGAAAAGAAACAGAAACCTCAGATTTTTCTTAAGTCTAGAACCATCCCTTTAGAATAGTATCCAAAGCCTCCTGGACTATAGGAAGAGACGGGTAATTTTGAATTAAGATGCGATTTAGAATCAAATAGTACGTTTTAGGTAATTTGACTAGTTAAAATTCGGCTGGGAACTACAGTTGTGGACCTCGAAGAGGGCTTAACACATTCTCTTTGAGGTAATTTGAGCCTTTACCCAATTTTTTGTGATGTTGACTAGTTAAAACAGAGTTATTTGCAAATAGGTGCCCCAATGCACCTTAAAATCGTTAGTTGGCGACTCTTCTCTTTTAATATCGTTTAAAAGAGTTGTCACACGTCGAAACCCGCATTCGCGAAAAAAATGGGGCGCGACAAATAAAATAGTGTATAATTTACTGCAACAATATACTACTATAGTATATGGTATAATGTAACAATATAGTTTAATTTGGTATTTTTAATTTTTTTTTAAAAAATTCAATGGATCCTTTTTTTTTTTAAATTTTTAACAAAGTTCTCGATACCATATACTCAGTCAGTATATGATATATAGCATGTGGGTATCATAGTATACTACAATAATATACTTCAACTGCTACTAATATATTATTTTTTTATATACTATATGCTGAAGTAAGTTATTTTCTAATAATTAATATATAAAATATACAAATAAATAAAAAGAACAAAAATAAAGGAGCCAAAAATATGTACAGAATTAGATTATGAAAATAATAATAATAATTTGAAATAATGATAAATAAGAATTAAAACGAAAAAAAGAAAAGCAAAAAAGAGGAGAAAATAGTTATAATTTATAAGTTGTTCTAATAATTGAATTAAAAAAATAGGAAAATAAGAGAAAAAGATAAAATGTATGTTATACCAGTTATATTTAAAAAAGGTGAACAAATATTTATTATATTATTATCTTTTCTTATTGTATAAAAAAAGAAGAATAATAAAAAGAGCAAAACAAAGTCAATGAAATTAGATTATGAAGAGAAAAAGAAAATAAAGAAAAAAAGAGTTAAATGAAATTAGAAAAGGACAACAAATAAAAATAAAAAATAAAAGAGAAAAAATTAAAATATTGAAGGATCCAAATTTAACTATGAAATTGAATAATAATAATAATAATAATAATAATTTTGGGCAAAAAATAAATGAGCAGAAAAGAAAACAAAAGAAGAAAATGAGAAAAAAGAAAAGGAGAAAAGAAGGGGAAAAGAAGAGAAGCAGAGTAATAAAAAAGAAAAGGAGAAATAGGAAATATAATTAGTTTGATGGGTAAAAAGTAAATGGGTAGGTAAGGGTAAATTATTTTATTTTTGTGGGTAATTATGTCATTTACCCGAGCAATGATGTCACGACCCAAAATCCGTTAAAGGTTGTGATGGCGCCGGACACCACTGTCAGGCAAGCCAACACTAAATAGTTAATTAAATTCTCATTTTAATATTTTTGAAATCGTAAATTTACTTAAATTTATATGGTAAAAGATGAATTTACAGAATAATAACAATGTTTTCCAATTTCAATACTGAACATCTCATAATCATCCTAGAACCTGGTGTCACAAGTGCATGAGCATTTTCTAGGAGTTTAAAATAAAATACAATAACTGTGCGGAAAACAAATTTGGACAGGAAGGAAAGTACAATACTCTGAAGGAGACTCTGCTAGCTGCGGGTCGTACATAAGATGCAGCTCATCTAAGTCCCCGTAATAACCGCGCTTCTACGCCCGCAAGGTCACTAGTCATATATGTACCTGCACAAAACGTGCAGCAAATGTAATATGAGTACGTAAATCAACGCGTACTCAGTATGTATCCCGCCTAACCTCGAAGAAGTAGTGACGAGGGGTCGACTTCGACACTTACTGTGGCCATCAATAATATATTTAGTCGTGGATTTATTAAAAACGGCAGTAAACTCAAGAAAATCATTAATCAAGTAAACAATTCCTTTGTTAATAAGAGGTTTCCAAATTCACATTTCATCATTTATCAATTTATCTCATACCAAGGAGGCAATATCATTATTTATAAATTTCAAGGCAAGCAATACAAGCATGCACAAATCATGCCGAGGTCGTACGACCCGATCCAATAAATATTTAAACTGTGCACTGTCAGAGGGTCGAATGGCGCGAACCATAGATGTATTTATTTAATCTGCCGAGGCGAACGACCCGTTCCCATGAGAGTAATAGGAAATATCCCACTTGCCAATCATACGTGCGACGCGGTCAATCATAAATTTAAGGAATCACCCCGCTCGCGGATCATACTTGCGACGCGGTCAAATAAAAATTTAACATTAAAATCATATCTATTTATTGATTCTTTTCAAAATAAGGAAAATTCAGCTTGTAGCTTTTTAAGGAAATTATTCCGCTCGCGAAACATACATGCGACGCGGTTACACATAAATTTCTTCAACTATTATATTATTCCTCAATTCTTTTCGAAATTACGAAGTTCAAATTAAACCTTTTAAATCTTAAGTTCTTCAATTTCAACTCCTTTCAAAACATTTAGTAAGCAGACTCAATCTCGCTCCGTCTCAAGTCAAACAATAAACATAAATCAATAACAATATCAACAAGGCATGATTTGAGCCTAAAACTATCCGGACGTAGGCATAGCTAGTAGCTACGTACGGACTCTCGTCACCTCGTCCGTACGTAGCCCTCACAAATAGAAGCACACAATAATTTAGTTCACCTATGGGGTTAATTCCCCCTTACAAGGTTAGAAAGGAGACTTACCTCGCTCCGTAGTTTCATAACCGGCTTCCTAATCCTTCAAACAACTCGAATCGATACACAACGCTCCAAAACTAGCCAATAATTATGCAAACCCATTAATATACACTCGAATACTCATTATAATCCAATTTATAGCAATTTCTAACCCCGATCGAAAAGTCGATAAAATCACCCTCGGTCCCACGTGCCCGAATTCCTAAACTTTTCGAAGATAATCATTACCCATAACTTTATGAACTCAAATATATGATTTATTCCCAATTCTATGTCCAAATTCGTGACCAAAATCCAAAATACCAAATTCTAGATTTTCTACTAAAGCCTCCCACAATTTATACTAATTTCAATGTTCAAATCCATATAAACTCATGTATTTAACTCAAAAATTGTGAAGAAAACACTTACCCCATTATGATTGATGAAGATGGCACTCCAATGTGCTCCAAAATCGGCTCCCATGGGCGAAAATGAAATGAGATAGAGCCAAACCCTCGCTTTAAAGGAGACACTGCCCAGTCCCGACTTCCACACATGCGGACTCTTCGTCGCATATGCAGTCTCACAGGTGCGGCCGAAATATCGCACCTGAGCATTCCCTCTGCCTAGCTCGGTGCAGGTGTGGACATACCCTCGCACCTGCGCTCCCAGATCTTCTCTAACTCTCGCACCTGCGACGTACCTCCGCATCTGGGACCTCGCAGGTGCGGACAACCCTTCACACATGCGGTCACTGCCTAGCTTCGCCCAAACCGCACCTGCAACCACTGGCTCGCACCTGCGAGCTTGCACCTGCGACCACTGGCTCGCACCTACGAGCTTGCACCTGCGGCCCTTATTGCGCAGGTGCGATCACACCAGATATCAGCTGCCTCATCTTTTCTTTCAAGTCCAAACTCGATCCGTTACCCATCCGAAATCCACCCGAGGCCCTCAGGACCTCAACCAATTATACCAATACGTCTCAAAACACATTACGAACTGAGTCGAGCCTTCAAATCACATCACACAATGCCGAATTCATGAAATCGCACCCCATTCCAAGCTTAATGAACTTTAGAATTTTAACTTCTATATTCGATGCCGAAACATATCAAATCAGGTCTGATTGACCTCAAATTTTTGCACAGAAGTCATAATTGACATTACGGACCTACTCCAACTTCCGAAATCGAAATCCGATCCCGATATCAAAAAGTCCACTCCCGGTCAAACTTCTCAAAATTATCCAAATTTCCAACTTCGCCAAATGACCCCAAAATTACCTACGGACCTCCAAATCCACTTCTGGCTGCGTTCCCAGTATCAGAATCACCATACGGATCTATTCCCAGACTCAGAATTCCAAACTGACATCGATAACATTGAAATGCACTTCAACCCAAATTTATGGAAATTCTTCCAAGATGCTAACTTCCACAATAGGTGCCGAAACACCCCTGGGTATCCAAAACCCGTTCCGAACATACGCCCAAATTTGAAATCATCATACGAACCTGCTGGAACCTTCAAATCCCGATTCTGAGGCCGTTTACTCTAAAATCCAATCTTAGTCAATTCTTCCAACTTAAAGCTTTCGAAATGAGAATTTTCTTTCCAATACAACTCCGAACTTCCCGAAATGCAATCCCGACAACGCGTACAAGTCATAATACCTGAAGTGAAGCTGCTCATGACCTCCAACCGCCGAACGATGCGCTAGAGCTCAAAACGACCGGCCGAGTCGTTATATTCTCTCCCACTTAAACATACTTTCGTCCTCGAACGTGCTAGGAACTGCGCTGGAGTTGTCCGAAGTCACTGTTTAGCACCTCGTGCACCTACCTGTGCTACCACAACTCAGTTGAGCACACTGGCTCGAGTAAATCTGAAGATACTCCTTTTGTTTAGTCCAATTAGACTTAGAGCCTTCCAACATTCGGAATCTTCTACCAGGCCTGTTTCCAACATACTAACCGTATCAATCACCACACGACGTACCAAAACATGACTGCATACCTTTGCTGGATTCACACCAAGCACTGCATAATTCACATGACCAAAATAACATCCTCTGATAACAATAACCGAAATTCCACGAACCTGATGTCCACAACATACCTCATGCCACACACATGTCCTGCTCCAACTCTTGTAATGCTGTCGCAGCGGAAAAGATGCGTAGAAATTTACAACCAACTGCCGAGTCAACCATTCATTGAGTTTCTCCCCTTGACAAGAACAATTACCTCATTCTGGACTGAATACCGATATTTACTCTTTAACTAGGCCTCATACCGATCTGATCACACCGACCCCAGGTCTAATAATCTCCTCTCTCCTAGTATAAGCTGCCCACGCAATAAGCCACCTCAGACTCTGCCAAAAATATCATGTGATGCCATAATGTGCCAATAAGCTACAAACTTGAATGTGATACATGAGGAAAACGAACTCTGGAAAGAACTACTCAACCCACGTAACTAATTAAACAACCGAAAAGGCGTTATGAACCTTCCTCAGAAAATGAGAAACAAAACACACAAGAATGGATATAGGGAACTGTAATCAATATCACACTGTTGCGGCGTGCAACCCGATCCAAACAACACACCGTGGCAGCATGCCACCTAATTCACACACAAATGACCTGTAAGGAATTAGTTACCGAGCTAAAATGCTCATTATTACAAAATACCCGAATATCGGCCACAACCACGCCAAGTGCATAATACCATCCCTGGGGAGACAGATAGCGCCATACGCTACAAAACTCAAGCACAACTAAGGTGCGATACATGATCTAACTCTCGAGAGCCATCCTGCTCACATAACCCTATCGCTACGCGGAACCTCAACACATATGAAATCATCAAGCCGTTTCACAACTCACACGGTACAATATAGTATTACATGAAATAGCCGACTATGAATTAACATCCAACGTCCGAATACTCCTCTACAAGGAGCGCTATGCTGAAATGAACACCTCCGGCCCGACATAGAGCCACCATTCATATCTAGATCCACCCACGGACCTCAAGTAGATTCAGATCGCACTGTACTAGTCTAATAACCTTTCAAGTGTCCATAATAACTCCTTTGTTTCCCATAACACATAAGAACAACCATCATAGCCGGAACAAGCTTCCACAGTCCACCACCAGACGAATCGAGCGTCCTCTAGGCATGAATTCCTAATTAGCGATATTACCACAATCTTCATACTTGGTTTCCATTCTTCAATCAATCAAGTGACTACACGTCACACTTATACAATCTTCCCGTGGGATATGCTCCCATGACCTTCCGCACCAGGTAACAAGTCTGTACATTCATACTACCGGCCACACCAATGCTGTAAAGCAATTCAAGAATCCGCATTCAGCATGCAAAGCCTCTTCACACCAGGCACCGTTCTCAGGTGACGCCAAAGACAATACCAACTTACTCTAACCATCTGAATCATTTCCTGCTCATCCGAGCTCTTGACATTCTTGTCGACACCAAACTGTAACCTTGATCCTCAATTTCCGAATCCCATGCCGATCACTACACTTAGTCATGCCAATGTGCAAGAGTACAAGAATTTCATCATAATTCTGAGACCACTAATAGGGTAAACACTCCATCATATAGAAACATTTAACTTAGCTAAATTCAAGAGAACCATTGCAACACGCAGCCAAATTCCCATGACCACAGAAAATACAAACCTCGAGTAGTGGTTTAAACCACCATAATCCTTCCGAGATCCGTCTACACATAAGATGCCGTAAATGCTCGAATTCCCCCAAATAAAATGAAATACGGCGGCCGTCAAACATCGCATGTACCACCACAAATCACATGCACAACCTAACATGCTGAAGGAGCTGATCATTGCCATCATCATGCCAATTCAACCATTGCTAACCAGACCCGACTTCTCCTAATTTACTCTAGATCTTCCTTAGAAATAACAACGACTCTTTTACCATAATCCGCTGCTAAAGCTCGATATTCAACCATACTATGGACTCAAAATCCTTAGACACCACACCTTAACTTTTGAATCTATTAGGACCGTTATTGAGAGTCATCCACTCTGACTTGGTCCCAAATATAATCAACTCCAAGGCTCTGCTAGCACATGGGCACACTCTCAAAGAAGCATCTGGCCGAATCATCTTCCTTGTAACTCGCCTCTACACAAAGCATAAATCCTGAGTCTTCCCTAAGCCTGAGCATGAATCGATAAGGCCAACTATAGCACACATTCCTCAAATCGCTTGTTCAAATTACCACTGATGTTCTCTTTCCTTAATCGTAATAACCCATCAATATGCCGATAACCAGAAATCTTACAAATAGACGACCATACAATCCAACTGTGGGTGGTGGGACTCTCCCACTTAGCATGAAGCTACTATTGCATAAACCTGAAACCCACCAAGATTCTTCCTTCATCGACATGATCTAGCCCAATCAACCCGCCAAATTTCTCGAAATCCTTCATGTTAAACATTTCATGAATACTCTGAATCACTAGCCACATGCACATATTCGACCTATTCCTGGATAGTCAGTAGAAATTCTCCGTAGGAGCTTCGTCAACACCACGCAACCGCTAACCCACTCACAGGAGATAACCCACATGTGAAAATTCCATGCTTACATCATCCAACCCCACTGCACTAGGTACAATAACTATTAAATCAGTAACCCATCCTGAGCCCGTGCTTATTCAGTAGATGTACAGGTTCGTTCACTCCCCATGGACATCAACTAAAGGTTCGACAATACATTTCAATCCAAAATCATGTTGTATCCTTCTTCATATCGAGTAACTCCTTCCTATCGCATCCAATCCCCCGTCGTAAAATAGCCAATGCTCCAAATTAGGTCCATAGACCCAGTCACTAACAACCCTAAATCCCAAACCACTCAAAACTTTTCTCAAGGCGTGTAGTCATCCTACCACAGAACTCATATGCTACTCAGCCACTCTCCCACTTTGGTCAAACCCTCTTCTTTAAGTAACTACTCGACTTCTGTTTCTCATACTTGGCCTTCTGGAAATTTAACCATCGCAAGACACCTCCCACATGAAGGAGGTGGAAATTTAACCACCGCAAGTCATAATACATGAAATGAATCTGCTCATGGCCTCCAACCATCGAATGACGCGTTAGAGCTCAAAACGACCGGTCGGGTCGTTACAAATGATCAAGTCATTCGGATAGACTTTCTATGCATCAATTTTAATTTGTACCTCCCTTTCAAGTTCTCATTATTTATATGTTTTAATATTATCTATATCGTTTTAAAAATCTTTACAAATTGACTTTGGGTACACGTGCAAAGCACATGTCTAGAAACTAGTTGGTAAACAAGCCAAAGATAGTAAGTATTTTTATTTGTGGCCGACGGAACTCCGCTGGTTGTATAAAATATTTTATACATATAAATATTTATTGTAATTTAATTTATAAATATTTCTTATACTTTTTTACAGTTTTATCTTTTAACGTATTATTTCAAGATTGGACTTAACATTCTTGAATGGTAAATTAATTTTATAGCCCATAAATGTAGTAACTTAAACAAAGTTCAAATAAATACTATTGCTAACAAAAGAAATTCAATTCAACAGCAGGAATAATGATAGTGGTGGATATCTATTTTTTAGTTTTATATTGGTTTATAATGAAAATGTATAATTTAGTTTATCTTTTTTTTAGTGCTTAGTTATTATGTAACTAATAGTACTTATTAGCTATATTTAATTTTGCATTACCTATATAGTATTTTTAGATTATGTTAATTTTTATTATTACTTATTAATTAGCAATATTTGCTTTATGCAATTTTATTATCTTTGTTATTGAATAGTTTAGTATAATGCTATGACTTATCTCATATTATTGTGTTATTTTATTGGAAAATACTTTATATAGTTGTATCTTACTAGGACTAAAGAAATATTTGGAGCACAAGTTACATTTTCTGTGCTATGAAGACTTTACCGGAAAAAAATTCGAAAAAAACCGAAAACTCGAAAATAAACCGTAAAATCCGAGATTGAAAAATCCGACTTTGTTGGTTTGTTTTGGTTTATAAATTTAAAAACCCGACACCATTGATTCGGTTTGGTAATTAAAAAATTCGAATGTATATAAAGTTTTCACTATATATAATGTTACTTAAAAAGCACATTACAGGTTACTTCCGATACCAAATAGCAACTTGAGTTGGAAGGTGCATATTTGTATAGCGAACTTGTATTGTAACTAGGAGTGGCAAACGGGCAGGGTGGGTTAGATATGGTTCGGGTCGAAAACTGTCACGACCCAAAATTTACCTAGTCGTGATGACACCTAACCCGAGCCGTTAGGTAAGCCAATTAATAACTATCCAATTTAGATGAGATTTATTAAGAAAAGAAAGGATAATAAAACTGCTTTTATAGAAGAATTCCCCAGTACTAGTAGTACAAATCATGAGCTTCTAAGATTAAAAATTATAAAACTGGTGTAAAATAAAAAATACGTCATCTATCTAAAATATACATGAACAGATTAATTCTAAAGCTACCATAAACAAGATGCAGCAAATGGCTGGAACGCAGGTACATCTTCACATCCAGCTCCTGTCGTACGCAGCAACATCAACGTCAAAAATCTATACGCAAGGTGCAGAAGTGTAGTATGAGCACAACCGACCTCATGTACTCAATAAGTAACAAACCTAACCTTAGGTTGAAAGTAATGACGAGCTGGAATACGGTCAAGTCAAACAACAACTCATAACAATATAACAAAACTGGTACAGGAAATAACTCAGAAATAAAATGTTCAGCTCGTTCACAGTTCCAGAAAATAAACATGCTTTTCAAGTATAAAAGTGAAAACCCAAATTCTTACTGAAAACACCAAAATATAAGTAAGTTTGCAAAATCGTGATTTTCCTTCCAAAACTGTTCAACAGGTAAATGTCCCATTATCAAATGGCATGGGAAAAAGTACATATGTATGATTACATGTCAATGTGCATGTGAAGTCATGAATTGCGCAATATCGTATAGCATGAGGAAAATGCATCTCTATGACTATATGTCAAGTGTGCATGTCAATGCGATGCAACTCAGTAATAAAATCATATGCATACTCTTAGAGTATCATTTCGCTCAGCCCCTCCCAGTCACTCAGTCCTCCCATTCACTCAGTCCTCCCAATCGTTCGACACTCGCATTCGGCACTCGCACTCAGTAGGTACCTACGCTCACTGGGTGTGTGTGCACACTCTGAAGGGGCTCCTTCAGCCCAAGCGCTATAATCCGCACGGACAACTCACGTGCTGGACAGACATCTAACGTACTATAGTATCAATATCTGGATCCGCACGGACAACTCACGTGCTGCACGGACAACTCACGTGCTATAGTATCAATAACTGAAAATCAGGCCCTCGGCCTCACTCAGTCATCAATCTCTCCAGTCTCTCGGGATCACAATGTCATGAAACTAGCCCAAAAATGATGATATGATGTATCAATAAATAACAACAGAGATCGAGATATGATATGCAATGAATGAACATGACTGAGTATGAAATTACAATGTAAGCAGATAACTCAACATCAGTAATGACCAGAGTGGGTCCCAACAAGATAATTATATAGTCTAGACATGGTTTCTAACATGAATCACAGCTTGATAACTCTAGCACGTAGAGATTTCATGATTACATATAAGTTCAGGTAACTACACAGTACCACAGAAATAACGGAGTCATAGTTTACACGATGTACGCCCACACGCCCGTCACCTAGCATGTGCGTCACCTCAACACCAAACACATAACACGTATAATCAGGGTTCATACCCTCAACTCCAAGATTAGAAGAGTTGCTTGCCTTGAACAAGCCGAGTCCAATATAGAGTAAGTTAAACAATGCTCCAGAAATTCCATTTTGTGCGTATCAACTTCCAAACGGCTCGAATCTAGTCACAATTAATTCGATTCAGTCAACACAAATTATAGGAATTAATTCCATATAAAAATACTAATTTTCCAACAAAATCTGAAATTGCACTCAAAGATCGCCCGTGGGGGCCCACGTCTCAGTACCCAACAAAAGTTACAGAATATGAACACACATTCAACCACGAGTCTAACCATACCAAATTTCCCACATTCCAACAATAACTCGACCTTCAAATCCCCAAATTTTATTTTCAAATCCCTAGGCCCAAATCCTCTAATTTTACCTCAAAAATACGTAATCTAGTCGAAATATTCAATGATAATCCAATATTATTGACTAACATGATCACAAGTGACTTACCTCAAGTTTTCCCATGAATTCTCTTTGAAAATCACCCTAAACCCGTGTTGGAAATGTCCAAAAATGGCAAAAACTCGGAACCCCTTCGAAATGTATACTGCCCAGGGTTCCGCACCTGCGACTCACTTAGCCGCTTCTGCGGTCTCGCAGGTGCGAGCAACCAACCGCTTTTGCGGTTTGCCAAGGCCTTCACTGCCTCTGCTTCTGCACCCCAAAAGCCATTTCTGCAGTCTCGCATTTGCGAGGCTCAGTTCGCTTCTGCGAAACTTGCGCTTCTACGCCCATCCGTCCGCATCTGCGATCACGTAGGTGCAGAATTTTCCCTCGCACCTGCAGCCACTGCCCAATCTCCTTTTCCGCTTCTTCGAGCTCGCACCTACGAGCCCATTTTCGCAGGTGCGGTTGCATCAGTAGGCAGCAGCAAGTTCTATTATTCTAAGTCCAAATTTGATTCGTTAACCATCCGAAACTCACCTGCGGCCACCGGGACCTCAACCAAATACACCAACAAGTCCTAAAATATCATACGAACTTAGTCGAACCTCTAAATCACATCAAATAATGCTAAAATCATGAATCATACCCCAATTCAATCTTAATTAAACTAAGAATTTTCAACTTGTACATTCGATCCCGGAACCTATCAAATCAAGTCTGATTGACCTCAAATTTTGCACATAAGTCATAAATGACATAATGGACGTATTCCAATTTCCCGAATTGGATTTCGACCCCGATATCAAAAAGTCAACTCCCCGATCAAACTTTCAAACTTAAATTTCCATTTTAGCCAATTCAAGCGTAATTTAACTTCGAACTTCCAAATAATTTTTCGTACATGCTCCTAAGTCCAAAATCATCATACGTAGCTATTGGAATCATCAAAACTCTATTTCGGGGTCGTTTACACATAGTCAACATCCGGTCAACTATTTCAACAAGCTTTAAATCTTGGAACTAAGTGTTCCAATTCATTTTGAACCCTCTCCGACGGGTCACATAGTTATAATTGAACACAAGATAAGCAGTAAATGGGGGAACGAGACTGTAATATTCAAAACGACCGGCTGGGTCATTACTCTCCCTCACTTAGTTCTCAACGTGCCAAGGGTTGTTCCTAAGCCTTTAAATCACTGTTCCACCCTACCATTCACATACCCAGGAGTGATCACACGTCTCCCTATTCTATGTAGGACTAACAACACAACATAACTGAAAATCATTAATTCAACCTTAGCTCATAACCTTGGAATTCAATTGCCAACATCAGAATTTTTTTCAAGACCCGAATCTCACATCTACACATCGCATAAGTCTGAACAAACTGTATCAAGCCATAGCCATAACCCCATATATAATCACATAACATACTACACAACTTGCATACTCGCATCACCATTTCCGATCACAGTAACTACTCAAAACCAACTCGGTACTAGTATTAAACCTTATATCAACAAAATCTCATTCCAAAACCTTTGTATATTGTTGATAATGAAAGAAACACGTGGAATCTCATAACCACTTATCAGATCAACAAGTCATGGAGCTCTTTCGCCCCAACCAGAACCATAATTACTTTCTAAGCTGACTTTTGATATTATTCTCCCAAATATACCGTAATCAAATCTGATAGTACCCATTAAAGGTCCAATGACCTTATATTATCAAACACGACTATTCCACAGACATGCCACGCCAATATAACTCAAGCCACAAACTACGCAATCTGTGCACTCAAAAATAGGAAATGTCTCGAAGAAGAGAACCGTTTTGCAAGTTCAACAAGTACCACTACAATCGCAATGTTATGAGCTCATCATACATAGCAAAACCAAAACACACGAATCTAAAACAAGGATTATATCTCGATGTAACCCCGCTCCAATACGTGGTCCCATCCAAATACTGGTCCATATGAAATACCCCCAGCTACCCTGCTTAAGGCCAACAACCGTGCGCAATTTGACATCAAGTTCCTAAGGTGCATGACCATAACCACGGAGAAGTAGATAACACAATATACCACAGTCCGTAGAGAACATAACCAAATGCACAATCAATCATTCATCACCCTAATAGCCATCTCGCTCAAATTCCGCTATAAGGCCCAAATAGAACCGCACAATGTGTGCTTATAACCAACAAATCACAACCTTTTGTAGTGTAAAGGGGTAACACATAGATTATATCAAAGCACTAATAAGCTCCACTCTAATCGAATGGCACATCCCCCAACAATAGCAGTACGGAGTCGACCAATAGGACCCGGTGTAGAATACATATCCTCATTGGGTCTACTAATGGACCCCAAATCCACTCTGGTCACCCACAAATAGATACATACTCCTCCGAAAGTCCACAATGATATACCCATAACATATACTATAATCTGGCTAGCTTTGGCCATATTTTCACAGTTCACAGTCACAAAACAATCTGCTTGAGAAAACTCCCAGTCTCCCAAATTCATAGAACACATGAATCGCCATATTTGCTCCCAACTCCACCGCCCAAACGTCTAACACATCTCTCATACACGATCATCCCACGAGGAATGCTTCCATAATCCTTCCGTGCCACATAGCAATAATTTGAATATCGGCAATCTATCAATCAGGCGAATACCGCGATACCAACGAAACATTCGTAGGTCCAAAACACAGTGTGCCCTTTTTGAATGTACACTCTACTCGGGTAATTCCACTTGTGCCAATATTTAAAATTGTTTGTTCTCCATAAACTTATTACCCCCCTTATGAAATTGAATTGTATACTTGTACATGCAAATATCAATCTCACTCCACTTACCGCCTCTATTAGACCATCCTATGAGAACACGAGATCCTCATTAACACTCTGAGTCGCAAGCAAAAATACATACCCGATTAGTTAGAAACCATCTATTTGCTCCCATACAGGAGGAAATCACAATACACTACATGTTCCTCACGCTGGTAGGACATCCATCTTAAATCGTGATAGAAACCAACGAGAACTTTTTGAAACCCATTTTGCACATAACCAATGTAACGACCCGGCCGGTCGTTTTGAGAGTAATAGTCCCGATCCCCTATTTACTACTTCTCCCATATCTATATTCTACTATTTTGACTTGTCGGGAGGTTTCGTTTTGGTTTTTGGAGTATTTTGGGACACTTAGTCCCTAAATGGAGGTTTATGCCTTAGGATTTGGACCGTAGTCGGAACTGTGTGAATACGACTCCATAATGGAGTTTCGACAATTTTGTTAGCTCCGTTGGGTGATTTTGGGCTTAGGGGCGTGTTCGGATTATATTTTAGAGGTCTGTAGCTCATTTAGGCTTGAAATGGCGAAAGTCAAATTTTTGAAGTTTTGGGACGGTAGTGGAATTTTTGATATCGGGGTCAGATTTCAATTCCGAAGTTGGAGTAGGTCCGTAAGGTTGAATATGACTTGTGTGCAAAATATTGGGTCAATCG
Source organism: Nicotiana otophora (assembly GCA_000715115.1). Taxonomy (NCBI): domain Eukaryota; kingdom Viridiplantae; phylum Streptophyta; class Magnoliopsida; order Solanales; family Solanaceae; genus Nicotiana; species Nicotiana otophora. Next base: position 46,107 of record AWOL01S0021659.1, on the reverse strand, counting down.
GACGTGGTTTGGTTGGTTTCGACATCGGTTGTCGAATTTGGAAGTTTCAAGTTCTTTAAGTTTGAATCAGAGGATGATTTGTGATTTTAGCGTTGTTTGATGTGGTTTGAGGGCTCGAATAAGTTTGTATAGTATTTTAGGATTGGTTGGTATATTTGGTTGAGGTCTCGGGGGCCTCAGGTGAGTTTCGGGTGTTTAACAGACTAGTGATTAGACTTGAAAGAAAGCAGATTTCTGGTGTTTTTATTGCAGACAATCCTGCATCGCGTTCGCGAGGGAGGTCTCGCGATCGTGTAGGGAATCTGGGAAAGGCAGCTGAGGTTGTTCTTCGCATTCGCGATGTCATTCCCGCGTTCACGAAGGTATGGAACACTAAGGCTACGCGTTCGTGATAAGGACCTCGCGTTCGCATAGAGTCAACGGTCAGATGGGTTCCAGGCATGATAGCCGCGAGACTCTAATAAACCGGCTTATCTTTGGGAGGCTATGGAACTGTTAGGAACAAACATACTTCTTTTATTTCCTTGTCGAGCGAGATATTGGCATCAAATTCTAAAAGTTCTCTATTCTATTCTTTATCACATATGGTGAGGGCCCGTACCGGAGGATCTGATAACCAGGCACTCGCGCCCCCTGCTAGAGCTGCCAGAGGCCGGGATGGGGACGGGGTAGAGTACGGCCATGCGGTGCAGCCAGATCACCCGCGCGAGCTGCGACAGAGGAGCCTCCAGCAATTCCAGCTGGAGGGCAGGCACCGGAGGTTCCTATTGCTGTACCAGCCCTCCAGGAGACTCTAGCCCAGTTCATGAGCATGTTCAGCACCTTAGCTCAGGATGGATTGATTCCGTTAGATCCCTCCACATCTCAGGCTGGGGGAGGGGCACAGACTCCCGCAGCCCACACTCTTGAGCAGAGGGTCCAGGTAGATCAGGCCCCAGAGTTCATTCCTATGCCGCCGGTAGCCCCGGTTCAGCATGAGACTAGGACAGCCGCTTCTGAGGCGGAGCAGCTCAAAATTGAGAGGTACCAGAAGTACCACCCACCTACCTTCAGCGGATTGGCTACAGATGTTGCTCAGGGTTTTCTGAAGGAGTGTCATCATATTCTCCATATTATGGGTGTAGCGTAGACGAGTGGGGTTTCTTTTACCACTTTCCAGCTTAGAGGAGCAACCTATCAGTGGTGGCGTGCTTATGAGTTGAGTAGTCCGGATGAGGCAGCTTCACTTACATGGACTCGGTTCTCGGACATGTTTTTGAGAGAGTATGTCCCTCAGAGCCTCAGGGACTCATGACGCGTGGAGTTTGAGCAATTGCGCCAGGGTGCTATGACTATGTCAGAGTATGCAGTCTGCTTCAGTTATTTGGCCCGACATGCACCGGCCTTGGTTGCAGTTCGAGAGAGAGTTCGACGATTTATTGAGGGACTTTACCCTAGTATCATGATTAGTATGGTCAGGGAGCTGGAGATGGATATTCCTTACCAGCAAGTTGTGAGTATTGATAGGAGATTGGAGGGCATGTTTGCCCGAGACTGAGAGGAGAGAGAGGCCAAGAGGTCTCAAGAGACTGGTTCTTATTCTGGAGCTCGTGCCCCAGCAGC
>AWOL01S0021659.1:0-32550 GCA_000715115.1 Nicotiana otophora | reverse complement strand
CACCTTTGTTTAAAATCAATCATTTTATTTGCCCAAATTGCTTCCCTTCTCTTAAAGTAATTCATATAATTCAAATTCGACCAGGACCCACCGTTGTGGACCTCGAGGAGTTCCTAACACCTTCACCTCAAGGTAATTTGAGCCCTTACCCGAACTTTGGTGACGCGAACTGGTTAATCCAGTGTTATTTGCAAAATAGGTTCCTTAACGCACCTTAATCCGTTAGGTGGCGACTCTCTCTTTTAGTACCCTTCCTTTAAAAGAGTTGTCACGATGTCGAAGCCCGATTTCAGGAGAAAAAGAGGCGCGACAGCATGGTGACTCTGCTAGGGATATTTTTAGGCTCTTACCATAGCGAACTTAGTCTATATGAATTAGTCTTCGTTGATGAATGTGTTTCCTTGTTCTTTATCGTTACATGAACATCCCGCTTCCATTTTTCCTTTTTATGGCTACATGCATACCCTTTCCCCTATTTCCCTCTATTTTGCATTTGTATGCAAACCTTTGCTTAATTTGGTTACAATGTACGTTTTCCTTTATTTTGCTAGTCATGTTCACCTGCTCCGAATTATTTTTAAATTTTTTACATCATGTCTCTCTCCCTACCCCTACCCCATTTGCTTGCTTTATTACAATTTTTTTATTTTGCACGAACTAACTTCTTTATTATTTTTCTTTCTTTTTATCTATTTACATTTCATTTAATACTGCATCTACCGTCTTCATCACGAAAAATACTTGACAACGTGTTGTTTTATCTTTGCATAAAGTATGCTCCACATCATATTCCACTCGTGCGTAACTAATACCATAGCGGCACTTGATGAGTGTCCGCGCTCTTCCTAAATCACCCTTTAAATTTGGAAAGGCTTATTTGCGGTAAAACTAGTCGATCAGCGGTGCAATCGACGGTTCCGTGCCTTCCCCTCTCAAGTTATCCACTTGAGGGTATCGGTATAGACTCTTCTACAAACCCCCACTCTAATATTAACTATGCATGCTTCATGTCTAAACCTAGTATGGGTTAGAACATTGTCCGCGTAATAACTCTCTGAGGCAAGCCTTGTCCAAAGACCGCTGGGATTTCCTTGAATCCCAATGGGTACAATCATGATATGTGCATTATTTGGAAGAAAACGTGCCGATATGCTAATCATTAATGTGTAAATAGTCGAATCCTGGGGGGAAGGGCTAACTTTATTTGTTTTGCAGAAATGAAGCACGAAGTCCCCAGGTTTGGCATGGTTCGAAGTATCCCACCTTTGTTGCTAGATTGGTGGGAAAATCTCTCGCCAAGTGACAAAAACCATGTGAAAAGAGTTCTCGGGAATTTACCTTCTTTGTTAGATATTCAGCCGAACAATGTGTTAATTGAGGCTGCCACCATGTTTTTGGATGAGAAGAGGGTCGTCTTCCATTTTGGTGATATAGAAATGACTCCCCTTCTAGAAGAAATAGGAGGCTTCGCTGGGCTCCCATGGGATAGCCCCTTGTTGGTGCTGAAAAACCATACTTCTCGAGGTTTCCTAAAAATTATAGGTTTCTGGAAAAATGATGAGTTAGTCTGTCTGAAGAAATCTTACATACCATTCGATTTCCTTTACAAGTGTTATGGTCACAGCAAGTCATATCGTCTGTACCATGATGAATTTGCCATCACTAGTTTGGGTTGGACTCACCGCCGGGTTTTTGTATTCATTGTCTATTTTCTAGGGATGCTGATATTCTCGATACAAGGGGAAACGATCCACACTCGCCTAGCTATGGTCATTAAAACCTACAGTATTGTCCCAATGATTGTGGCTGAGATGTACCGAGCCTTAGACCGTTGCAAAAAGGGATATAGGCATTTCGAGGGTTGCAATATATTGTTGCAAATATGGTTGTTGGAACACCTTCAGAGAGGACAATACCGTTAAGAATTTCCACTACGACCATGGAATGACCACATAGCTTATCACCATCCGAAGAGAATGACTTTTATCCCAGACAGGTTTGCACAACCGGGAAACGCTGTGAGCTGGGTATATTTCTTTAGCAATTTGACTGATGACAAGATACATTGGATGTCCGAGTGGTTCCCTACCAATGAATTCATCATCAGGTCGAGAGATGTTCCTCATCTAGTGCTAATCGGATTAAGGGGAATCTATCCTTATGCTCCTATCAGAGTCATGAGGCAAGCTGGGAGAAAACAGGTTATACCACGAGTTTCCAAAATGGTTCATTACAAAGCAGACTTCCAAGGGAATGCCATTCCATTCAAGTTCGAGGCACAACACATATGACATCAAAAGATTATTGTGGAGAAAGATACCATAGAGCCAGACAGGTATCATGCCTGCCATGTGTACTTCTACCCATCATGGTTGGTCGATGACATAGCAGGAGAGGTCAAGCCAGGGGTTGATTTGAGAAATAGGGTCATAGACGATGCTGTTGAAGCACAAGTCAAATATAGGAGGTTGCGCAAAAGGGTCTTTAAATCTGAGTCCATGCCTTTGGAACAACATAAAGTGGACATGGAAGCAATCAATGAATGGAGAGGAATCGCTACTAAATCAATTGAAAGGTTTGAGTATTTGGAGCAAGGTTTGATGGAACCTTGAGGGAAAGATGAGGAAAAGGGTCTCAGATTGTCAGAACACAGAGGGCAATGAAGGAGGACATCTAGCAGGGGCGTATCTGCTATTGGAAATACGCAACCTGGTGAATCTGATTGACGGGGATAAGAATGCCAAGATTGGAGAAGGTCCCTCTGGGACCAAGAAGATTAGGGGTGATGTTTTCTAGATTCGTTTTAGAATTTGATTGTAGTAAGGCAAATGCCACTATTGACTCTTTATAATTATTATCGTTTTAGTAGAGATTTGGTCTATTTATCATATTAATGAAATGATGCAGTTATCGGCATTGAGTTTTCTCCAAAGCTATATGTCGCTAGGCCTACCTCGGGCACAATGAGGTCCGCAAATTAGGACGTGAATTCTGCAATACGTGTTTAAATATCGTAAATATCCTTTTAGTACTCTTTACTGACTTGTTTACCTTTTGTTTTTCTTCTTTTATTTGTTTATTCTCATCCCCTAAGGCTAGTTTATGCATACTGGCATCATCGGCATATCATACCAGATCTAGAGGTCCTCCTCCTCCTCTTCCTCCAAGTGATCCTTAGAACGAAGGAAAGGCTAAGATGGATGATCTAAGCGATATCAGGAAAGACAACACTATACATGCATACATTGTTGAGACTTCGGATGGTCGGAGTATTCCGGCACATAACGACTTGATTTTGCGATTATAGCAAAAGATACTGGAGTTACAAGTGGAACTTGAGCAGGTCTGTAACTTGGCAAACCTTTCCCTTACCCTGAATGTTCCTAACATCAACCAATAAAACGCCCAAAACTCAACATCTCCTCAAAATACACAAAACCAGCACCCGCAAAATCCTCATGCACCTCATCAATACGCCACGCCTCCCCAAAATCCTAATCCTCCACCAGCACCAACTCCTCCAAAGCATCATCATCATCTGACCCAGTACCCTCAAACTACCACATACCACACTCCTCAGAATGCAACACATCCTACTCCTGACCCGCAAAACTCAACCAATAACCACCATTACGCCTAGATTCCCGGAGTTCACCAAAGCAATCCCATATATGTGGAAACCTTACCCCACACCCCATAACAGACCCTATACATATCTGAATCCGCCGAGAAGGACCTGCTAATCAAGAACATGGCAGAGGAACTCAAGAGACTTACCGGCAGGGTTCAAACTATCGAAGAGGGAAAAGGCGTTGAGGGTTTGAATTATGAATATTTGTGTATTCAGCCAAATGTAGAACTGTCAGAGGGTTACAAACCTCCTAAGTTCGAAATGTTCGACGGAACTAGTGATCCGAAGGTGCACTTGAGAACATATTGTGACAAGCTTGTAGGAGTTGGCAGGGATGAAAGAATCCACATGAAGTTGTTCATGAGAAGACTCACTGGAGATGCCCTATCTTGGTGCATCAGTCAGAACCCAAAGAAATGGGTTAATTAGGTAAAACTGGCATCGAATTTCATGGATCGGTTCATCGGATTTCAACGGAAACTTTCCGCGAGTATACTACTCGGTGGAGGTCTAAAGCTGCAAAAGTAAGGCCATCGCTGGAAGAAGAACAAATGAATAAGTTCTTCGTCAGAGCTTAAGATCCGCAATACTACAAAAGATTGATGGTTCTTGAAAATCATAAATTTTCTGATATCATCAACTTGAGAGAGAGAATAGAAGAAGGGATCAAAAGCGAAATGGTGACAAATGTTGAAGAACTCCAAGCCATAAATAAGGCCCTGCAGTCAGGAGGTATCTCCAAGAATAAAGAAGTAGGTGCAGTAATGGTAGCCCAAGGTCTGAAGTCTCCTCTCACATACCAAACACCTCCACCCACATATCAACCTTCACCTCCCAGATACCAACAACCTGCCACCACTTACCATACCTATAACACCCAACCCGTATACTACCACTCACCACCAACCTGTCAAAACTACCAAAAACCTAGACCAAATTTCGACCGCAGACCACCCAGATAATACACCCCAATTGCTGAACCTATAGACTAACTGTACGAGAGGCTAAAGGTTTTGGTTATATCACTCCCATTCCCATTGTCGCCATGGAAATTTCCTCTCAATGGGTCAATCCAAATAAGACATGTGCCTATCACTCAGGCATGAAAGGTCATACTATTGATCAGTGTCATACTTTGAAGGATAAGATTCATACATTAATTGACACCAAAGTCATACAGGCAAAGGAGGTTGCACCCAATGTCCGTAACAATCCTCTCCCAGATCACAGGGGCGGAGGGGTAAACATGATACAGACCGATGAAGAATGGGACTCAAAGGGGTCAATTGGGCTCATTCGAGAAGGGGATAATCCTGAAACATCTCTAGTCACTCTCACACCTATCATGGTACAAACTCAGGCACCAATTAGAGTTGAGGTGGTTGCACCAATTGAAGTTGAGGTAGTTGCACCAACTCCGTTTAAGGTTGAACTAACAACACCCTTCACCGTGATGGTAGTACCTACACCGTCTTATAAATCTAGTGTTATACCATGGATTTATGTTGCAGAAGCAAGAAGGAAAGAAAAGAGGGAAATGGAAGAAACTGGTGCAGCACAAGGTATGACCAGAACTGGTAGGGTTTACACGCCCGAGCATTTGGGGGGAATAAGTAAAGAAGCCTCTTCCAGGCAGCCCATTATTAAAATTGGCCCGGATGATCTTTGGAGAAAGGTGCAAGCAAGGGAGTATTCTATGGTTGATCATTTGAACAAAACCCCTGCTCAGATATCCATTCCATCACTATTGCAGAATTCTGAAGCATACAGGAATGTGTTGATGAAAGTGTTGAATGAGGCTTATGTACCCAACAACATTACCAGTGGAGAGATGGCCAATATGATAGGATAAGTGTTGGAAATCCACAAGATCACTTTTTATGAAGACGAGCTACCACCAGAAGGATTAAGTCATAACAGGGCATTGCATATCACAGTGCAGTTTGAGGATAAGTTCATTGACAGAGTCCTGATAGATGGGGGTTTGAGCCTTAACATATCTCCACTAACTACTCTGAAAAGATTGGGTAAAGGCCTACACGAGATACGAGCATGAAGTATGAATGTGAAAGCATTTGATGGGTCACAAAGGGCCACAATTGGGGAAACTAACCTGAGCCTACAGATGGGCCCAACCTAGTTTGATGTTGAGTTTCAAGTGTTCGACATATCTGCTACCTACAACCTATTGTTGGGATGACCTTGGATACATGCCGCTGGGGCCGTAACTTCTACTCTACATCAGGTCGTGAAGTTTGAGTGGAACCATCAGGAAGTGATCATCCATGGGGACGGAAGTAATCCCATTTAGACCAGTCAAACTGTTTCGGTCATCGAGAATAGAAGGAAGTTGGGTGGAGAAACATACCATCGCATCGAGCACGTCAACGCAATTGAAAAGGAAAAATGGTGAAGCAGTAAGATAGAAGGCATATTGGCATGGACAAGGTATGAGCCTGGAAAAGGTCTCGATAAGAATCTCCAGGGGATCACCAAACCAATACAGCTAAAGCGTCACGGCACAACTTTTGGGCTTGGGTATGAATACACCTGGCACGAATATCAGAATTGGTCGCTACCATGGCGTGGTCCTTATTACCCTCTAGAGCAACCAGTACCACATTTGAGCTAGTCATTTCATCAAGCTGACATGATGTGGGAGTCCGAAGAATATGAAGTTCTAGCCAGTATAAGGAATCTATTTCTGGATGATGAAGACATGGATTGTAGTGCGATAGCTGAGGAGGAGGAGGAGGAAGGCCTCACTATTCAGATAGTGGAGAATGGAGTTGTTCTCAAGAACTGGGCTGATGCACCATCAAGGGCCCATCGAGTTCCTGGGTAGCCTGGCAATTAGTATCATTTATTTTAAAAGCAATGTTTATGAGCATTTAAGATATTTTCAGTATTTTGTTTTAAGCATGTTTTGTTCTGAAATAATTGCTCGGGTCATCGAGTCGTACCTGTTTGATGTTTTCAAGATTTATCTAAATGCATTGTTGTTTTTAGTATTTATTATCATTCTTTTCCGTTTTTTCTCTACAGCATTATTATTACTTATCCCGATGAACTTACGACTGTGACATGTAATGAGACAATGCAACATAAGGATAAGGATTTAGAGGATCTGGAAGAGAATATAATACCCGAGGAAATTGTCAGAGAAGTGAAAAACTTTGAAAACAAGCCTAAGTCCAATTTGGATGAGACTGAAACAGTTAATCTAGAAGACTCCGAAATAGTCAAAGAAACACGTGTAAGCATTCACCTGTCACCATCATAGAAAGAAGAATATACTCGTTTCTTGAAGGAATATGAGGATATCTTTGCATGGTCCTATGATGATATGACCGGTTTGAGCACGTCCATAGTGGCTCATAAACTACCTACCAACTCAATGTGTCTGCCGGTAAAGCAGAAGCTCAGAAAGTTCAAGCCAGATATGAGTTTGAAAATCAAAGAAGAAGTCACCAAGCAGATTAAAGCTAAGGTTCTCAGAGTGGTTGAATATCCAACTTGGTTGGCTAACATCGTGCCAGTTCTGAAGAAGGATGGGAAAGTCAGAGTATGCGTTGTTTATCGGGAACTAAACAAAGCAAGTCTCAAAGATGATTTCCCGTTACCCAACATACACATACTAATCGACAACTGCGCCAAGCATGAACTTCAATCCTTTGTGGATTGCTTCGCAGGATATCATCAGATCCAGATGGATGAAGAGGATGCCAAAAAGACAGCTTTTATCACACCATGGGGGTGTACTGCTATAAAATGATGTTGTTTGGTCTGAAGAATGTTGGGGCCACTTATATGAGGACCATGACAACTATTTCCATGACATGATACACAAGGAGATAGAGGTATATATGGATGATGTCATCATCAAATCCAAGAAAGGTACATATCACATAGCAGACTTGAGGAAATTCTTTGATCGACTGTGGAGGTACAATTTGAAATTGAATCCCGCAAAATGTGCCTTCGGGGTCCCCGCAAGAAAATTATTAGGATTCATCGTCAGTCGTCGAGGAATTGAGCTAGACCCATCAAAGGTCAAGGCTATCCAGGATTTTCCACCTTCAAAGAACAAGAAAGACCTGATGAGCTTCCTGGGACGTCTTAATTACATAAGCCACTTCATAGCGCAATCAACTGTGATCTGTGAGATAATTTTTAAAATGTTAATAAAGGATGCCGCAACCAATTGGACTAAAGACTGCCATAACGCTTTTGACAGAAACAAAGAACATTTGTCCACACCGCCAGTCCTGGTCCCGCCAGAACCTGGTAGACCACTGCTACTCTATCTCTCCATATTAGATGGGGCATTCGGTTGTGTCTTGGGACAACACGATGAGATGAGAAGGAAAGAACATGTCATATACTATCTGAGTAAGACGTTCACACCCTACGAAGCACGATAATCTTTGCTGGAACGCACCTACTGTGATTTGACCTGGATAGCCCAAAATATGAGGCACTACTTCTATGCCTATACCACATATATTATATCAAGGATGGATCCTCTGAAGTACAACTTCCAAAAACCCATGCCTACAGGGAAGCTGGCAAAATGGCAGATATTATTGAGTAAATTCGACACCGTCTATGTGACTCAAAAGGCGGTTAAGGGACAAGCATTAGCAGATCATCTTGCGGAAAATCTTGTAGGAGGAGAATACGAATCTAAAAACGTATTTTCCTAATGAAGAAGTATCATTCGTAGGAGAAGATATTGCCGAAGTCTACGACGGGTGGAGAATGTTTTTCGATGGAGCTGCAAACTTCGAAGGAGTGGGTATTGGAACCATTTTGGTGTCAAGTATAGGTCGACATTATCCGGTATCCGTAAAACTCAGATTTTCGTGCACCAATAATATGGCAGAATATGAGGCTTGCATATTGGGGATCAATTTGGTCGTTGACATGAATATCCAGGAATTACTAGTAATTGGTGATTCAGATCTTCTGGTACATCAGGTGCAGAGAAAATAGGCTATAAAGAATACCAAGATATTACCATATCTATATCATGTGCAAGAGATGATGATGAGGTTCACGAAGATAGAGTTTAGACATGTCCCGAGAATCCATAATGAGTTCGCAGATGCATTGGCCACTTTATCCTCCATGATACAGCATCCGGACAAGAATTTTATCGACCCCATTCCAGTAAAGATTCATAATCAGCCACCTTACTGTGTTCATGTTGAAGAAGAAGTAGACGGGAATCCATGGTTCCATGATATCAAGGAGTACTTAGCAAAAGGAGAGTACCCGGAGCATGAAAATCATACTCAAAAACACACGCTCCGAAGATTGTCCAACCACTTCTTCCAAAGTGGAGGAATTATGTACAGAAAGACTCCAGACTTAGGATTATTACGATGTCTTGACGCCAAGGAAGCTTCCAAACTACTCGAAGAGATACACTCTGGAACTTGCGGACCACACATGAATGGTTTCGTTTTAGCCAAGAAGATATTGAGTGTAGGTTATTTTTGGATGACTATGGAAATAGGCTGCATTAGGTATGTCCAGAAATGTCATCAATGCCAAATACACGCAGATATGATACGGGTGCCGCCAAATGAACTCAATGCACCGAGTGCACCTTGGCCTTTTGCCGCTTGGGGAATGGACGTCATTGGACCAATCGAGCCTGCCGCTTCAAACGGGCACAGGTTCATTTTAGTGGCCATAGACTACTTCACAAAATGGGTCGAAGCTACATCCTACAAAGTTGTAACTAAGAAAGTCATCACAGATTTTGTCAGAGATCGTATTGTTTGCCGAATCGAGGTTCCAGAGTCCATCATCACCGACAACGCCGCCAATCTCAATAGTGACCTAATGAAAGCTATGTGCGAGACCATCAAAATCAAGCATAAGAATTCCACAGCATACATGCCTCAAATAAATGGAGCCGTGGAGGCAGCAAACAAGAATATCAAGAAAATACTGAGGAAGATGGTAGACAAACACAAGCAATGGCATGAGAGGTTAAAATTTGCCTTATTGGGGTATCAGACCACAGTTCGCACATCAATCGGGGCCACTCCTTATTTGCTGGTCTACGGTACCGAAGCTGTCATTCATGCCGAGGTTGAAATTCCTTCTTTAAGAATTATACAAGAAGTTGAACTCAGTGATGCAGAATGGATAATAAGCCGGTATGAACAATTAGCTCTCATTGATGGGAAAATAATGAATGCAGAGTATCATGGTCAACTCTATCAGAATAGGATGTCCAGAGCTTTTAACAAAAGGGTCAAACCTAGACAGTTCGCACCGGGGCAGCTGGTACTGAAGCAGATTTTCCCGCATCAAGATGAAGCCAAAGGAAAATTGTTTCCCAATTGGCAAGGGCCCTACATGGTTCACCGAGTAGTAACAGGGGGAGCACTCATACTCGTAGAAATGGACGGAGAGGTTTGGCCAAAGCCTATCAATTCAGACGTAGTCAAAAGATATTATGTTTAGAATGTTCGCATTTCTTCATCTGATGTAATTGAACTAGACTTGACTTGATCGTTTAAGAGGGGATACGTAAGCAGCCCTGTGGGTTCGATCACAATTCAATAAAATTCTCATTTTCCCCACAATCAAAAACTGGGGCAGAATTTTGAGGAGGATCAGCCAACGACACCGTGTGTAGAATATCCAAAAAATCGTCTAAATACCCTCAAAATTCTATGGAAAGAAGGTCGCAATGTCTCTGATAATGTCACAGTTACTGGTTCATCTAATTTATTCAATATTATTGTGTTTTAAATAACTATGCACACATATTTTTCGGAAAGCTTTATTTTCGCCAAATGCTACCCATGGTAACTCGAGCAGGATTTCAATGCAGAGCAAAGCAAAGCAAATAGGCGGAGGCACAAACTGACTTCCCCGTAAAACTCACAATTTTCCTTTGGATACAGGAACAAGGAATAGCCACGAGTACGTGCGCACCTTAGAATCACTATCTTCATAACAACAAAGCTACCGAACGCAAACATATCTCCGGCTAAGAAATACTCTGCTATCACTTATTATCTATTCATTGCATGAGGCTAAGCATTGTCTCCATTTTGCATGAGCCTAAGCTCTGCCTCTTAAATTGCACAAGGCTAAGATCTGTCTTTCCTATTGCATGAGACTAAGCATTGTCTCCCATCTTGCATGAGGCTAAGCCTTGCCTCCTCAATTGCACAAGGCTAAGCTCTTCCATTCCTATTGCATGAGACTAAGCATTGTCTCCCATCTTGCATGAGTCTAAGCCCTGCCTCCTTAATTGCATAAGGCTAAGCTCTTCCTTTCCTATTGCACGAGACTAAGCATTGTCTCCATTTTGCATGAGGCTAAGCCATGCCTCCTCAATTGCATAAAGCTAAGCTCTGCCTTCCCAATACACGAGACTAAGCATTGTCTCCAATCTTGCATGAGATTAAGCATTGTCTCCCATCTTGCATGAGGCTAAGCCATGCCTTCTTAATTACATAAGGCTAAGCTATGCCTTTCCAATGCACGAGACTAAGCATTGTCTCCAATCCTGCATGAGACTAAGCATTGTCTCCAACCTTGTGCAAGACTAAGCATTGTCTCCAATCTTGCACAAGACTAAGCATTGTCTCTCCTTGCATAACCACAAATGTTGCATTGTTCAAAACCTTGCATTATTATCTTCTCTCGGGGCTAAGCTCTGCCCCCGGTTCTACATAAGACTAAGCTCTGTCTTGTTTCATCTCAAGCATCATGTCTTTGCATCTCATAGGCTAAAGCATAGCCAAATTTTCCGAAGGCGTCATAGTCCGAAGGCATCATCCTCATAGCCGAAAGACACCATGCCATGGCCTGAGGATCTCTCAATATTGCACCTCATAATTCAAATGAATCATAGTTCGGAGGCACCATCTTTATAGCCCAAGAACATCATTTGATGGCCTGCGAATCCCCTATCTCACAATTCATGGCCCGGGACATGACGGTCTAAGAGAATTTGCATCATGCTTAAATTTATGCAATAATCTATATGTATTTGTATACATCGTATTTTGAGTTTGCAGGTAATCCATGAAGTAACCGTTCTCTTAACTGAAGCAATATTCACTCTGGTTTCCATTCAACGTTCATGTCCAGCAATTATTGCAAACGTAACCAACCACCGTTTGTTACCCATTTCCATTTGATAACCATTCGAATATCCATAACCATTCCCAGATACATCCGTTTACAATCTCGATATCCTCATATCCATAATATCTTGTCCGGTCTTTCAATAAATACATCGGTTTATTCCACCATTGGATCCAGAAATGCACATGGTCTGATTCCTGTAAAACCAGGGATATGTAGGTAGCTCAGAAACTAGGGTCCGGCCTATATTTTTCAAAATCACCCCGTTCGGTCAAAATTGATCATCATTTCTTTACCCGATAACTCTTTCATCCTTCCCAGGTAAAGAGGGGCAGTTGTTGATACCCAATTTTCCCTCATATTTTCCAAATATATATATATATACCTTCCAAATAGCGCATATGCATCATCATTTGATTTAAAAGCATACACAATTATTTTTCAAAACTTTCCATAATTTTTAAAGACTTTAAATCAATTTATTTCTGTATTTTTATTATATACATATCCAATAATTACCCTAAAATTATTTTTATGATGATTTAATAATCTAAACTTATATTTATACCAATATGAGGTCTTAAATATTTTCAGTGCATTTATCATAATTATATTTGTATTTTTAGGGCCAAATTGCACATTTTGCAATAATAGCCCATATGCATATATAATTACATTATTCATACAGAAAATAACTTTTTATATTTTTATAATGTTAGGTAATTATGTTTAATCATTTTCATGCACAAATTATATTGTTTTTATTTATGAATTACTTTATAAATTATTTATTTGTTAAATAGTGGGTATTTAAAATCTAGCCCTAAAGTCCCCTATTTTCGGATTTAACCCAATACCCTTACACCAGCCCAATACCCTTGGCCCAAGACCCATTAGCCAAATCCACATACCCATTTAAACACCTGACCCAGGACCCCTTTAAATCGTGACCGTTGATCTCTAAGATCAACGGTCCACGTTGCACCTCCCCCCTCCCCCCCAAACCAACCTAAACCCCTAACCCTAATCATTCTATACCACCTCGATGCCCTGGAATCCCTCATCTCTCATGAACCCTAGCCGTCGTTCCTATCCCCCTCCCCCCTCCCAAATCCGGCCCCAAAACAGAATCCACTGTGGATTCCCCTACCTTATTTACCTATCCTCACCATTGGCCACTCGTCTATGATCTTACTTAGTTGCTTGCCTAACATGGCAAGCAAATCTTGCCAAAATCGAACCAAATCGGTTCACACCTCTAATTTCTGTAGTTATTCCGTCTATGTTCATCATTGATTCTTTGTGAGTAACGAATATTCTTCATATCGGTTGATGATTCTTTCCTACCCCAAATTAAGGTTTTCAAACCCTTTCAATCGGACCAAAATAGGTCCGATTTTCTATGTTTTAATGTTATTCCGCTTCTATCCATCTTATTTTGTGCGATTTTTACTTTATTTTCCACTGATTTCACACTTTTCCTAAAACTAGGGTTTGAAACTTTCTCCTTTTCTTACCGATTCTGGTGAATCTTTCCTTTCTGTGTTCGATTACTTTCTTTCCTTATATTTTCCCTGATCTTTACTTTAATATTTGAGTAAATATTTTGAATAATTTTTGTTTTGGTATTATTTGTGTTTCCTTTAATATTTGCTTAAATATTCTGAATAATACTTTGTTTCGATATTATTTGTGTGTCCTTTAAAGTCTGCCTTAATAAGTCTGAACGATTTGTGTTTTGGTATGTCTGTGTATTTACCTTAAATATTCTGAATAATCTCGGGTGTTTCCCAGATTTGTTGAATCCCTTGATTTGTGCCCTAAATTTCCTATAACTGATTCTGTAATATTTTCTTGCATATGACTGATTTGTTTCTATGTTTATGTGCTGATATCTATCACTATATATACTATTCCCTCATTCCTTTTTTAAAGGACCTTCGACTACTTTCTGAACTCACTATAGACTTACTAGACCTAAGGTTATTCTAATTTTGCATTCTATACTCTATCTTTGGCCGGCTGAAAACCAAGGCCAGTCAGCTCTGAAATCTTGCTATATACTGTGGACTTCCATACTTTGTGTATTTTTCTCGCTTAACTGGTGAGTCACCTAACTTCTGCACTTTCATTCTTATATGTACCTGATTTGTATGTGTGATTACTACTGAATTTGTCATTCAATATGCTTTGGAAGGGTGTTTAAGTATAGCTCTATCAAATCTGTAAGTCTTAGTCCCTTTAACACTTAATTGATCCTAATATTACCTGTACTGAAGTTATTTGAACTTATTTAAGGTCTATCCAGTTAGTGTGCCAATCCTTGAATGCCTATGAACATGTTTATCCCCTTACCCTGAATTCGTGCAGTGAATGCCTCACATATGTGACTCTTATTACTAGTTATAATCTACCTCTTTGCTATTGTGTTAACATGATCATTCGATCCCACACCCCCTCTAGTATTTGTTTGTAATTTGGAATAGTTGTCTCATCATGTTCGAATTGCTGCTTTATCCTTTGATACAAACTGGATCATCTTTGGTTAGATCACTATAATAAAGTTACCTACTACTCAACATGATTTTACTCAGTGTACGTGTCTTGACTTATGACTGTAAGCATGATGCCCTCCCCCCTTCAAACCATATTAACACATCTCGCGGTCACATCATACTTATCATATAGCCATTCGATCGCTCATCGAGCCACAAGTTCCACTCATAGTTACACTACCATACATATGAGTCTAAATGTACAAGTTACAACTGAAGCTACCAAGCCTAAGCTGCGGACTAAACCTGGACTCAAGTCCTCCAGACTGGCCCATCACCAAAACACATAATACACATTTCGAACCTCGCTCATGGAATCGCAAGCCGGCGATGCACAGCTGATATCGAGCGCTCACATGCGCACATGAATGCGTGGAAGGAATTCAAAGAGTTATGTTTCAAGCTAAATCAATTCCGCATGATAAGGAAAGAAAGATGGGAAATTATCCTAAATGCCCTGTAGATTCACGAAGATAAGTATGGACGTTATCATACTGATCCGCAAGACTCTACTAGACACTTGCTCATGACTTATAGAACCTATGAACCTAGGGCTCTGATACCACCTTGTCACGATCCAAAATCCATCTAGTCGTGATGGCACCTAACCCGACCTGTTAGGTAAGTCAATGAATAACTATCCAATTTAGATGAGATTTATTAAGAAAATAAAGGATAATAAAACTTCTTTTATACAAGAATTCCTAAGGACTGGTAGTACAAATCATGAGCTTCTAAGAATAGAAATTATAAAACTGGTGTTAAATAAAAAATATGTCATCTGGCATAAATATACATGAACATATTAAAAATACTAAAGCTACCATGAACAAGAGGCAGCAAATGGATGGAATGCAGGTTCATCTTCAGATCCAGCTCCCGCCGTACGCAGCAACATCAACGTCAAAAATCTGCACGCAAGGTGCAGAAGTGTAGTCTGAGTACAATTGATCCCATGTACTCAATAAGTAACAAACCTAATGTAACGAGTCGATCGGTCGTTTTACTTTCTAGAACCCCGTTCCCCTAAATAATACTTTCCGTACTTGGTTTTACTGATTTATGACTTGCGGGGATGGTTGGTTCGGGATTTGGGAGAGTTTGGGTTGAAATCGGAATACTTGATTCCTTAAGGTTGGCTTAAAAGGCCAAGTTTTACTTCAGTCAACATTTTGAGTAAACGACCTCGGAATCGGGATTTTACGATTCCAATAGGTTTGTATTATGATTTTGGACTTGGGCATTTGTTCGGATCGGGTTTTGGATGACCCGGGATCGTTTTGGCGTCTAATAGTGAAAATTTGTTCTTGAAGGTTTTAGAAGTCCTTTAAAATTTGGTTTGGAGCGGGTTTTGGTGATATCGAGGTCCAAACGGATTTCCAAGATAGGTAATAGTTCCGTAGTCTCATTTAAGACTTGCACGCAAAATTTGGTATCATTCCGAGTAGTATAAGTACGTTTCGGCGCATTGAAGTAAATTAAAGAACTTGAAGTTTCTTAAGTTTGATTCAATCAGTTTTAGGGTGTGATTCTTAGTTTTAATGTTGTTTCGGGCATTCTGTGAGTTCGAGCGAGTCCATTTTGTGATTCCAAACTTGTTGATATGTTCGGGGGGGGCCCTAGGGGCCTCGAGTGCCAATCGTACGAGGCTCGGACTAAGTTGAGAATTTAGAACTGTAGCTGAGTGCTCCAGATCTGTCATAACGCACTTGCGGTTGGCCAGCCGCAAGTGCGAGCCAAGTCCCTGCAGATGCGATCCAAGGATGGTCAGCCAGGTTCCGCAGATGCGTCTCCTTCTAACTAGAAGCGGGGTCCCTTCTGCATATACGGCCCCAGCCGGCCCAGCCAACTCCGCAGAAGCGGACACCAACTCCACAGAAGCGGATCCGCAAGTGCGGCCTAGGCACCGTAGGTGCGAAAATCGCTGGGGCAGTGAGGTTCAATTAATACAGGACTTAAGCCATTTTCACTCATTTTCTCTCACTCTTTGGTTGATTTTTGAAGCTTCATGAGAGGGATTTCCACCTAGTTTTTGGAGGTAAGTAATTTCAATCTAGCGTGAGTTCAATACATAGATTTTGGGTAGATTTCAACAAGAAAATTAGTAGAAATAATGGGTTAGATGAAAAACCTAGGGTTTGACAAGAATGAGATTTTTACCACGAAGTTGACCATGAAACTTAGTGATAATCATATATTTATGTTCCTTAGGTCGTGAATAACAACTTTCTTTAAATATTTCCGGAATCCGAGCATGTGGGCTCGGGAGTGAAGTTTAGGAATCTTGTAATTTAGGTTGAGCATAGATTAATTAGTTTATGTAATGTTTGACTAGCTTCGAGTCGTTTGGCATCCAATTTGGAAGTTTGAGCGCGTTCTTGATTTGGGAAGTAGGCTTTGAGACGAGGTAAGTCTCCTTTCTAACCTTATAAGAGGGAAAATACCCCATAGGTGAACTAAATTAATATGTGTTGTTGTTTGTAGGGGGCCACGTACGCACGAAGTGACGAGAGTTCGTACGTAGCTACTATTCCAAATCACTAAGTTGATCACTGTCGGCTTGTCCAGCAACGGTGCTGGACGCCATCACGGCCTGACATGCAATCGGGTCATGACACCTAACCTTAGGTTGAAAGTAGTGACAAGCTAGAACACGGTCAAGTCCAACAATAACTCATAACAATATAACAAAAGTGGTACAGGAAATAACTCAGAAATAAAATGTTCAGTTCATTCATAGTTCTAGAAAATAGACATGCTTTTCAAGTATAAAAGTGAAAATCCAAATTGTTTACCGAAAATACCAAAATATGAGTAAGTTTACCAAATCGTGATTTTTCATTCCAAAACTGTTCAACAGGTAAATGTCCCATTATCAAATGGCATGAGGAAAAGTACATCTCTATGCCTACATGTCAATGTGCATGTGAAGTCATGAATGACGCAATATCGTATAGCACGAGGAAAATGCATCTTTATGACTGTATGTCAAGTATGCATGTCAATGCGATGCAACTCAGTAATAAAACCATATGCATACTCTCAAAGTATCATTTCGCTCAGCCCTCCCAGTCACTCAGTCCTCACAGTCACTCAATCCTCCCAATCGCTCGACACTCGCACTCAGTAGGTACCTGCGCTCACTACGAGATTGTGTGTAGACTCCGAATGGGCTCCTTCAGCCCAAGCGCTATAATCCGCACGGACAATTCACGTGCTGCACGGATAACTCACGTGCTATAATATCAATATCTGGATCCACACGGACAACTCATGTGCTGCAAAGACAACTCACGTGCTATAGTATCAATATCTGAATACGCACTGATAACTCACATGCTGCACGGACAACTCACGTGCTATAGTATCAATAACTCAAAATCAGACCCTCGGCCTCACTCAGTCATCAATCTCTCCAGTCTCTTGGGCTCATAATGTCATGAAACTAGCCCAGAAATGACGATATGATGTATCAATAAATAACAACAGAGACTGAGATATGATATGCAATGAATGAACATGACTGAGTATGAAATTGCAATGTAAGCAGATAACTCGACAACAGTAATGACCACAATGGATCCCAACAGGATAAGTATATAGTCTAGACATGGTTTCTAACATGAATCACAGCTCGATAACTCTAGTACGTAGAGATTTCATGATTACAAATAAGTTCAAGTAACTACACAGTACCACATAAATAACGGAGTCACAGTTCACACGGTGCACGCCCACACGCCCGTCACCTAGCATGTGCGTCACCTCAACACCAAACACATAACACGTATAATCAGGGTTCATACCCTCAGCTTCAAGATTAGAAGATTTACTTACCTTGAACAAGCCGAGTCCAATATCGAGCAAGCTAAATAATGCTCCAGAAATTCCATTCTGCACGTATCAATTTCCGAATGGCTCGAATCTAGTCACAATTAATTAGATCCAGTCAACACAAATTATATGAATTAATTTCATATAAAAATATTAATTTTCCAACAAAATCCAAAATTGCACTCAAAAATGCCCGTGGGACCCAAACCTCGGAACTCGACAAAAGTTACGAAATATGAACGCCTATTCAACCACGAGTCCAACCAAACCAAATTTACCAAATTCCGACAACAACTCGACATTCAAATCTCCAAATCTCATTTTCCAATCCCTAGGCCCAAATCCTCTAATTTCACCTCAAAAATACGTAATCTAGTCGAAATACTCAATGATAATCCAATATTATTAACTAACAATGATCACAAGTGACTTACCTCAAGTTTTCACGTGAATTTTCTTTGAAAATCGCCTCAAAACCATGTTGGAAATGTCCAAAAATGGCAAAAACTCGAAACTCCTTCGAAATGTATACTGCCTAGGGGTTCCGCACCTGCGATTCACTTAGCCGCTTCTGCGGTCTCGCAGGTGCGAGCAACCAACCGTTTTTGCAGTTTGCCAAGGCCTTCACTGCCTCCACTTCTGCACCCCAAAATCCATTTCTGCAGTCTCACATTTGCGAGGCTCAATCCGCTTCTGCGGAGCTTGCGCTTCTGCTCCCATCCGTCCGCATCTGCGATGACGCAGGTGCGGAATTTTTCCTCGCACCTGCAGACACTGTCCAATCTCCCTTTTCCGCTTCTGCGAGCACGCACCTGCAAACCCATTTCCGCATGTGCGGTTGCATCAGTAGGCTGCAGCAAGTTCAATTGTTCTAAGTCCAAATTTGATTCGTTAACTATCCGAAACTCACCTGAGGCGCCCGGGACCTCAACCAAATATACCAACAAGTCCTAAAACATCATACGAATTTAGTCGAACCTCTAAATCACATCAAAAAATGCTAAAACCACGAATCTTACCCCAATTCAAGCTTAATGAAACTAAGAATTTTCAACTTCTACATTCGATGTCGGAACCTATCAAATCAAGTCTGATTGACCTCAAATTTTACACACTAGTCATAAATGACATAACTGGCGTATTGTAATTTCCCAATCGGATTCCGACCCTGATATCAAAAAGTCAACTCGTCGGTCAAACTTCCAAACTTAAATTTTCATTTTAGCCAATTCAAGCCTAATTTAACTACGAACTTCCAAATAAATTTTCGAGCATGCTTCTAAGTCCAAAATTATCATACGGAGCTATTGGAACCATCAAAACTTTATTCTGGCATCGTTTACACATAGTCAACATCCGGTAAACTATTTCAACTTAAGCTTTAAATCTTGGAACTAAGTGTTCCAATTCATTCTGAACCCTCTCTGACGGGTCACATAATTATAATTGAACTCACGATAAGCAGTAAATGGAGGAACACAGCTGTAATACTCAAAACGACCGGCCAGGTCGATACAAAAAATGGGTAATGAAAAAATGGATAAATTATCCGATCTGACCCATATTTAATACGGATAAAAACGGATTAACCGACGGATAATATGGGTAACCATATTATCCATGGCTTCATGAATATGATCACTTTTGGGAGAATTCCTAGTCTCCCAAATTTGAGGAACCCCCAATTTGAGGTTTTACAAATGTAAAAGTTAAACCCATTAGTTATCTGTTGGTTACCCATTTTCTAAATGGATAATATAATTTTTATACATATTTGACCCATTTTTAAAAAGTTCATTATCCAACCCATTTTTAATGGATAATATGGGTGGTTAACTGTTTTCTTTTAACCATTTTGCCACTCCTAATTGTAACTTTTATATTTAAAAGATTCGCATCATATTTTTTAGTCGGGAGAACCTTCAAATTGCAAACTCATTACAACTCTTTAC
Organism: Nicotiana otophora; assembly: GCA_000715115.1. NCBI lineage: Eukaryota > Viridiplantae > Streptophyta > Magnoliopsida > Solanales > Solanaceae > Nicotiana > Nicotiana otophora. The sequence continues at coordinate 12,454 of AWOL01S0021659.1, read as the reverse complement.
TCTTTAAACAGCGTAAGTTATAAAAATTAATAATAACAACAATTAGCCCTTACTAAGCAGCACTTTACAGAAACTAAAGCCTTTAGAACTCAAAAGTTACTAAATTCCATGGCTTTTGGTCCCCTACTCCCATTGGGAATGGCTAACAGTTTGCTCCTTTTCAGCTTTGAAATGAGTGGTTGGATTCCTTTATTTTGTCTAAAAAAGAACGCTGTTTTAGACTTTTTCTAAAAGCACTTTTTTTGTTGTTGTTGTGCATAATCCATTAATTGAAATAATCTATGGCTTTTGAGTCTTAAAAGGTTAGGAATTGCGGCAGCCTAACTCTTGCATATTCATTGAACGAATCTTGTTACTATAATACTACCTAACTTTTTGCAGAATAATGATTGATTTTTCCTTTCTTTTTTTTTTAAAGCAAAACCAACTAGCCGACTAATTTAGTGGGCGCTAAATTTAAAAAAAAGTGAATTTTCTTTTAAATTAAAATGATATTTGAAAATTGAAATTATATTTGAACATAAATACAATTTGAAGTTATTTTTGAATTTTGTGAGGCATATTTAGAGTGAAAATTATAAAAAATAACTTTTTGAATATTTTTCAAGTTCCGAAAAATTCCAAAATTTAACTCCAAGTTGAATTTGAAATTTTATAGTCAAACACTGACTTTCAAAAAAAAAAAAAAATTACTCTGTATGACCAAGGGGGCTTTAAACTAGCATAATGTTGGCCTACTAGCGTACATGGGAGGGAATAGGGATAAAGCTCTGAAACGAAAAAAAAAATCATTATCATATTTCAATTCCGACACCTTTAATTAAGGGAAAAAGATTTCGATCATTCTCCTGTACATCTATTGGTAATGAATATATTGTGATAATGATAAAGATGATGATGATAATTAATGCATGTGATTATGACTAAGCAAGAATTAACATCATATTCTGGTGTAGTTCAATCTTTTAAACACGCTTGCAGTTATCATTGCTTAATGTTCCTTGCTCCAGCAACTGCAGTTTGCAACATCGCTGTCTTTGCTTTGTACTTTACAGCTTTGTACTTTACATTATGTTTAAGCATCATTTGATACATTATAAATATAATTTCGGTAATTTAATTTGTGATTCGTATTCAACCAGGCTCTTAGCCCCTCTACGAACATGTTCTTACGAATTTAACAAAACATTTAACTTAAAATAAAGAGAAATTACAGAAATAAGTAGCTGTTTTAGCACGAATGATTAACAGTCACATGACCTAATGATTCAGCTGGACATTGGGAATTGGCATCATTCAGAATCAAGCATCTAAAGTCTGATAGGGCTGAAAGTTATTTATATTTCTCAATTTTGTTTTAAAAATTAAACTGCTATTTCAACTTTCAATGATTGGCATTTCTCACGGAAACAAATTTGCATTCTCCTCCTTCTATCTCAATTAACTTTTGAAATGTTTATTTTACCCTATAGATTATGAATAATTATCTTTTTCTTTTTTAATTCTTTCCAATACCATGATAGTTTTTAATTTTTTTAATTTATCTTATAGACTTATCTATGACACAAATAAATTTTATTTTATAAAAGAGAAAAAAGTAAAAATAAAAAAAAGAATCAAGCATATAATTTAAGGACATTGAATGATGAAGAAATAAATTAAAATAATTTACTTGTATCACTAATTTTATTAATAGCAAACTAAACTCAAAAATCTATTTATACAATTGAGAGTAGAAGATAGTTGATGTCATGCTATAATTCCATATATTTTGACGTTATTTACCCTACTTGCTTGTTGTTTGGATGTTAATTTGTGCGACAATTGAACTTAAAAGAGCTTATTTCACGTGTAAGAATGTGTGGACATGAATTGAAGAAACGTTGCACGAAATAGTACCTCGGAGCTACAAAAGGGAGCAATAAAAAAAGACGTGCAGGGCAATGAAAAGTCATGGCCATAGACAATGCACCAGGGCACTGTCATTGGCGCCCCAGAAAGTGCCTCGCGCAGAAATATTGGCGCCCCTGACAGTGCCTCTGACTGTGCCTCGCGCCAACGATGTTATCCGAGCCACTTTTATTTCCTCACAATTTTTTGACGTGTAAATCTCAACCCCACCTTATAAATACATCCTAAACTTACTTTTTAGGGGGGAAGGACACTATTGGAGAGGCAAAAGGCTACGGAACACTTGGAAGCAACGAATCACAAGAGTTTTCTCTTTTGTTCTTCCTTAATCTGTATTTTAATGTTGTCATGGTTATGAGTAGCTAAACTTTCTCATCTAGGGTTTGATGGAACCTATTGAACGATGAATTCTTGTTACGTTTTAATATACTTTTGCCTTTGAATATCCCTACTTGTTCAACTACGTGTTTATTGTTGTTGATTGAAAGACCATCAATTGACTGTGCCTATTTATTATGTATTGCTTGACAAAAGAGTGCATATTTAGGTTGTTGTCGAACAACGTCACTCCCAAGGTATATGAGAGATCAATACGGCAGGTTTAAAAGTGGGAATAGAGATAACGAAACTTTGACGTGATCATAGTGGGCTGTAAAAAAGTATGCGCTAGCCTAATTCGAGAGAATATGACTAGTAAATTATTGTAGTTGCTCGAGAGAGAATTACAATAAGTTGAGTGCTCATGATCAGTAGAAAAAATTTAGGCGAAATTATAGGAGACATAGTGGGAAGGATTCTGACAATTGGGAAAATCATAACTCTAGACTTTTCCAATTTTGTCTCCAAACCCTAGTATCCATATTTATTAATTTACTACTTTAATTTGTTAGTTGATTAGTTAGATATAAGAATCATAATATGTATATCTTTGAAATTGTTCAAACTTGTCTTTTTAGTGATATTGAACAGTTATAGTAAAACCTTAGTTCTTTATGGGATTCGACTTCGGACTTTTAGACCAGATTATATTTGCAGTGACCGCTTATCCTTTTTAGGACTAGAGTTGGGCGTGATCAAATTTTGGCGTTGTTGTCGGGGAACTAACGATATAGTTGTAGCTATACATATTACTAGGTTTCAATTTTGAATTTTTATTTTGTTTTATTTTATTTTATGTTTTTTATTTTTATTTTATTTTACTTGTTGATTTGAGAAACATGACATCTTGGAATTACGAAAGTTTAGGTGTTGGTACTTTTACTTTTGATCCGTATATATATTGTGAAGGAAATCACCCGTGGTAAATTTTTCAAAACGTTCCTGAGAGCAAGTTATGTGCACCAACTCAATCTTATTTGTAGAATGTGTGTGATGTTGTGGTGGTCAAAATGGTCACTTTCATAGTTGTGCTTTTATTTCTTATCCTCCCCCAACCCTTTACTATGATAAATCTCCTTTTTCTTATGAAGTGAATAGGAACAAAGTACCCAAGGATGATGACCTGAAGGAGATCAAGGACATTCTAAGGTACCTTGTGGGAAATAATAATGAGACACAACTGCAGATACAAAAGCAAGAGGCAACTATTCGCAACTTGGAGGCTCAAGTGAGTCAAATAGTTAAAATTTTTAATGCTTAACAAGTTAATAGTATGGATAGTAGCCAAGAGCAGTGTACTTTAGAGACATAAATTGAGGTGCCAATGGAGGGGTCCAGAGTAGAACACCAACACTCTAACCAACTAGAATTTGATGATGTCAATGTTGAAGAAATGATACTAGAGTCATGCACGGACATTGATGATACAAATTTAGTTGACTCTAGAATAACTTGTGTTAGGGAGACTGAAAATCTTGAAGTTCAAGTATTTGAGCATGTCAGACCTCATTCCGAACACTTCTCTACATTAAGTTCGGATGGTGAAATAAAAATGGATCTTTATGAGCATAAATATGAGTCAAGGGAAGAGGTAGATGGGCCTTATATTTTGATATTTTTAAGGCCATCTAAGCAAGGTGACACTCCTCGGTCGAGAGCCAAAAGATGCATAAGAGTTTACTTTATTTTTAGCTCACAAGAATTTGTATCGCCCCAGGAGCATAATCATAAGTTTGAATTAAAAGTTAGGGTTCAGTTCATAAGCTCAAGGTAGAGGCAGAAAGTAGTTCACGTCATGCCGCGACGTTAAATCAAGCGCTTGTTGGGAGGCAACCCAACTTTACTGCTTTCTTTTATTTTTAGCTTTTTTATAATTATTTCTTATTGTATTATTTTTGTTGTGTCATTTTTAATTTTTTTAGGATCATGGGAAGCATAGCTATTGGAGTGATGCAATATCAAACCAGATGATTAGAGCTAAGTGTGGGGTGCCCGCACAAAGAAATATACTCAGGAGAAGTATGAGTACCCCGTGAGCTGTTAGTGCTTCGGCCTACCAGGGAGTTTCTTTTACCCTCTTATTGTTTATGTTGTGCATTGGAGACAATGCATAATTTTAAGTGCGGGGTGAGGACGCTTCTCGATGGAGCGCCGTATCCTGTACAGAAAGGAAGGAAATCAGACTTAGTGAAATAAGAACAAACTCAAGCATGGTTACATGGGCTAAAACTCACTTGGTTCAGAAGCTGCTAAGCCTCATAAAAATGAGTGATGCGTCCAGGTCGAGGACATCATCGACCCCCGCGAAGTAGCTGTGAAATATATCATCCCCTTCGGGGGCCGTCCCCACATCGTGGGTCCCCATAGACCGGGCATCCCGAAATTGCCCCTCAGAGAACGTGGGGCCGGGCGGTGAATCATCAATGTTAATTGCCACGAGCGAGTAACTTAGGGCATTATCTTCTCTTTGAAAGGCCTCAGAACTAGACCCTTCAGTCACACCCGCCGGTTGCTCATCACGGCAAGAGGCATCATCAACACCCGATGACTCGGGGACTCTGCTCGGACCTTCCTCCGAGATCACTTCGATCTACAGTTGAACCTCCTCGATCGTCACCGGCTCAGCAGTTCTCGAATCTTCGATGCCTTCCCTCTTTCGAGACACCAGCAGGCAGTCAGCATCTTTTCCCTCCTCGTCTTCATCTCGTAGCGTTTGGACTATATCGGCAGACAGAACGACGGGATCAGTCTTTGACTTTCGAGCCCTACTTTTCCTGAACTTTGGGTATCTAGAGGAGAGGCCCTTCTCCTTTTCTTGTCTTTGGTCGGCTTCCGGAACTCCTCTTCCCTGAGGGGAGGCAGCCTCATGACGACATTATCTCCAAGACCTATATGAGAAGAAATTAAGTTAAAAAGAAGTATTTCCCATGAAAGCATCAAACACGGACATGGGAACTTACTATGATTTTTGTCCTCCCATCGACCCTTGGCCAAATCGCGCCACGATCACTCAACATACGAAGAGGTTGAAACCAGTTGTCGAACCCAACCTGCAAGGTCCGGGACTGTACCAGGAAACCATGGGGAAGCTGCACTATAAATAGGAATATAGATGAGAAGAGGTAAAGGAAACATAACAAGTAATCGAACGTTATCGGTGAGGTTCTACTTACGCTTCATGTTCCATTCTTCGGGGAATGGCATCTTCTCGGTGGGGATTAAGTCGGAGGTCCTGACTCGGATAAACCGGTCCATCCATCCTCGGTCCTTGTCCTCGACTATGCTCGAGAACAGCACCTTCGTGGCCCTGCGCTGAAGCCTTATCAGTCTGCCGCTATAAAGACGGGGGCTGTATAGCCTAATGAGATGATCGAGGGTGAAAGACATCCCCTCGACCTTGCTCGAGAAGAATCTGAGCAAAATGGCAATGTTCCAAAAAGATGGTTAGAGCTAAGTGTGGGATGCCCGCACAAAGAAAAATACCCGGAAGAAGTATGAGTACCCCGTGAGCTGTTAGTGCTTCGGCCTTTGGCCTACCAGGAAGTTTCTTTTACCCTCTTATTATTTATGTTGTGCATTGGGGACAATGCACAATTTTAAGTGCGGGGTGAGGAGATTGTCTAGGTGACTTTTTATGCTATTTTAGTTGTGTTGGTTTAATTGATAATTTATGTTTAGAAAAATAAAAGTTGGACTTTTCCCAACGATGGATCTCCTAGACAGTTTTCTTGAGGGATTTAAGTCTAAACAAAAAATACAGAAAAAATTAAAAAATAGAAAAATAACCCCCTGTGGTTTTTCTTCGTGCCTCAGTTCTTTTCTATGGGATGTAACTTAAAGCGGGTAGTAGTTATTTTAGAGTAGTATGTAGAAAATAAAGGGAAAAAAATGATGTGATTCGCACCTTTTGACTTGTTTAATGGTTGCATATTTAGGTTCTAGCAGGTGTTTCATCTTTCCTTGAGTTTAAATATAGGATGATGCCTTGAAAAATATTAATAGCATGTGGTATGACTCATATGTCTTGGTTGCTTGACTTGTGTTCACTTTGTGCTTCATGCTTAATATATCTCTTGGCTGTGTGAATACTTATTTGATTGAGAGTCCAAATGGGACCGTCCTTAGTGAGTCATGTGCCATGTGTGAAGTGAGTTCTTTGTATAGTCCATGTTATTGCATTTGAGTCTAGAACTTGCCCGGAATGTGAATTGAAGCGAAATCCTAGGTGTTGCTCGGTTTGAAAAGTGATGTTAGGTTTTCTTTGATCTTTTTGCGTTTTATTGCTTATCACAAACAAAATCATCCTTAGTTACCCTTTTGAGCCTATAAGCCTTTCTTTTGGTACCCGCATTACAAGCCTATCCCCTTTTTATTTTTAACTGAATTATTTTGATCCTTATACCTCTTAAAGCACTTGAATTATAAAGAGAGCGCTAGAAAGAAATAATGAGAAAACTTGGGGTAACTTTTGAGTGAAACCAATAGAAGGAAGAAATGTGCACTTGTATTTTAATAAAACTCCACTAGCGGAAAGGCAAAAATACAAAAAGAAAAAAAACAAAGAGAGAGAGAGAGTAAAAAAAAGAATAAATAAATAAATAAAAGTTTTTTATTTTTGCTAGTGGATGTGATCTGAAGCAGTGCGTAAAGAAGAAGGAAACATATTCTGGGGTGAGCTATCTTGTGATGATTGAAGTGTATTGAAGGGATTTTGCGCTTAAAGTTGAATACGTGATGTGTTAAAGTGCTTAGGAGAGTTAGCCACTATATCCTAAATATATATTACCCGTCCCTTAGCCCACATTACAACCGTAATAAGTTCTAGTTGATTTCGGACTGAGCAGGCCTACATTAGTAGAGGTTTACATAATGGGCAAGCCTATGGTATGTTTTGCGTGCATGTGACTTCTTTGAGAGAGAGAGTGATTTTTTTCATATGTGTGAGTCCTTAAAATATATTCGATCATGTGCTTTGGATGTGTAGACTGCTTACTCTTTATTTTATTGTGAGGGCACATGGTTTCACAAAGGATAGGTAACATTATTGGACCTCTCTGTTAGATTAAGTATTCCAGCCTCGGGTGCATTGTGACATTGAGTTAGTTTTCGAGGCTAGGATTGTTATAATCATGTTGTTCCTGGGTTGGATGTTTTGAAATTGGGCATGAGTATGGGAAGTGTATTTTGACTGCATATGCTAGAGCTTAATTGTTACTATCAACCATGGTCATATGTATAGTGTGTTGTGAATGTGTGGCTTGTTGGGTCTTTGAAGAGGAAGTGTTTGGTTGGTTGACTCGAGGGAGAGCAACATTTAAGTATGTGGTGTTGATGTCATTCTATAATTCCATATATTTTAACATTATTTACCATACTTTTTTTGTTTTTTGGATACTAATTTATGTGACAATTGAGCTTAATAAAGCGTATTTCACGTGTAGGAATGCGTGGACATAAATTGGAGAAAACTTGCACGAAATGGTGCCTCAGAGCTACAAAGAGGAGCAATAAAAGAATACGTGCAAGGCAATAAAAAGTCATGGCCATAGACAATGCAAGGCATTGTCCAGGGCACTGTCATTGGCACCCCAGACAGTGCCTCGGACAGAAATATTGGTGTCTCTGACAGTGCCTCGCGCCGACGATGCTATCCGAGCAACTTTTATTTCCTCACAATCTTTGGACGTGTAGACCTCAGCCCTACCTTATATATACATCCCAAACTTAGTTTTTATGAGGAGAAAGATAATATTGGAGAGGCAAAAGGCTACGGAACACTTGGAAGCAACGAATCACAAGAGTTTTCTCTTTTGTTCTTCCTTAATCTGTATTTTAATGCTTTCAATTATTATCATGATTGTTAGTACGGCTATGAGTAGCTAAACTTTCTCATCTAGGGTTTGATGGAACCTATTGAACGATGAATTCTTGTTATGTTTTAATATAATTTTGCCTTTGAATATCTCTACTTGTTCAACTACGTGTTTATTGGTGTTGATTGAATGACCATCAATTGATTGTGCCTATTTATTATGTATTACTTGAGAAAGAGTGCATATTTAGGTTGTTGTCGAACAACGTCACTCCCAAGGTATATGAGAGATCAATACGACGCGTTTAAAAGCCGGATTAGAGATAACGAAATTTTGACGTGATCATAGTGGGCTGTAGAAAAGTGCGAGCTAATGTAATTCGAGAGACTATGACTAGTAAATTATTATAGTTGTTCGAGAGAGAATTACGATAAGTTGAGTGCTTATGATCAGTAGAGAAAACTTAGGCGAAATTGTAGGAGACGTAGCGGGAAGGATTTCGACAATCGAAAAAATCATAACTCTAGGCTTTTCTAATTTTATCTCCAACCCTTAGTATCCATATTTATTAATTTACTACTTTAATTTGTTAGTTGATTAGTTAGACATAAGAATCTTAATATTTATAACTTTGAAATTGTTCGAACTTGTCTTTTTAGTGATATTGAATAGTTATAGTGAAACCTTAGTTCTCTGTGGGATTCGACGCCGGACTTTTGAACCGGATTATATTTGCAGTGACCGCTTGTCCTTTTTAAGACTAGAGTTGGGCGTGGTCAATAGTGAATGTTGCACAATAATATAGGTAATGCATATGGTATAAAGACGCATTAAAAATAGAGGTAGAGTTTATAACAAGTTTCCACAAAATGACCTTTTTTATTTCAAATGAATTTTAAATTATAATTTAGAAGCATTTCATCAATGCCAATCAAAACTCAAATATATATATATACACACACAATGGAGAAGAAGAGATAAAGTGGAACTTAAGTATTTCTTAATGTATGCAATATTAAAATAACATTCACAAAAAATTGTTGATTTTGTAAGAAATTCATAAAAGGACTAATTCTATTTATATTTTTAATGAACTTAAATTTTAATTTATAATAAAATTTAACATAATAGGTAAAAGAAATAAAATAATCAAATATAATAAAAAAAATTACATAGAGAGGGGATTGAAATTGTCTAGGGCAAAACGTCAATTGCTCAAAATTAAAAGGGGAATTTAATATTAAAAATAAAGTTTGGAATGTAAATGAATTTCACTCCGCTGCAAAGATACAATTTAATCCACCTTAATATATAGCGGATTTATGGTTTAATTCCTCTGTTTTCTTCCTTTTCACACGATTAAATTTTACGTTATTTAGAGATTGGCATGTCAATCTCGAAGGACGTACATTAAAGAAGTAGGATATAGTGTTGTCCCTCGACAATTTCTTTTATTCTGATATCAATAAATGGTCCGCTTGATGATTAAAAAACTAATAAATTTCTTTCTGAAAGCAAATAAAATTGCTCCATCTTCAAAGGAAAAAAAAGTCAAACCACAAACAATAGGTGCAAATTAACTTTTTTCCTCAAAGGAGAATGGTCAACATTGCCAGTTTCAAACTGAAAGAGAACTCATTTTCTCGAAATAGACGCATGGCACAAGTTGGTTAGATATAAACTTTATAATTAATACTAATAAATAAAATACTATTACAGTAGTGATAGTTTAAATTTTTTTATAATCTTGCTGAAATATAACTTAAATCCATGTAAAATTTTAACAAAAGAGAGAGAACATATGTCTAAGGACTTCATGGAAGAAAGAAAATCCACGAGTGCAACATGTGAAACGAATCGCNTTTTATTCTGATATCAATAAATGGTCCGCTTGATGATTAAAAAACTAATAGATTTCTTTCTGAAAGCAAATAAAATTGCTCCATCTTCAAAGGAAAAAAAGTCAAACCACAAATAATAGGTGCAAATTAACTTTTTTTCTCAAAGGAGAATGGTCAACATTGCCAGTTTCAAACTGAAAGAGAACTCATTTTCTCGAAATAGACGCATGGCACAAGTTGGTTAGATATAAACTTTATAATTAATACTAATAAATAAAATACTATTACAGTAGTGATAGTTTAAATTTTTTTATAATCTTGCTGAAATATAACTTAAATCCATGTAAAATTTTAACAAAAGAGAGAGAACATATGTCTAAGGACTTCATGGAAGAAAGAAAATCCACGAGTGCAACATGTGAAACGAATCGCATATATACAAATGACAAGAATAAGTTAGATTGACTAAAATCTTGTTGATGTCGCTACGAAAGCAAAGCAACTAATCAAACATCCGACCAAATGTCGTAAACGGGATGTTTCTTGGCATTACCACTCCAAAGCCACTAGTTCTTCGTGTTAATTAATAATGTTTATTAGGAATTCGATAACGTCTTTGCATGGATCTTCTTTCTATTTTTAGATTCCCAACTAATATTTAGAACCTGTATTTAAGTTTGATTATATTTGAAATTGCATCGGGAAGTCCCACATTGAATGGTAAAACGCTTTCTAATAAAAGTAACATTATACCCAAGGGTTAAACTCGAAATCTTTAATTAAGATGAATGAATACTTCTCGTCTCGCTGCAACCCTTGTTGGTGCATATATCTTTGATCTTTTGGTGCAGAAACAGAACGTGTTGGGTCTAAATAGAAAATTCACTATTCATAGTTTTACCACCTAAAGGAAAAGAGTCAAATTTGATCATGTACAGTATGAAGTTGACCAACACTTTTCTATTGTTAAAACTTTTGGTCTAATCTTACCCTCGAAAAATCTCTTTTTTTTGGCTCCGTCTAATGAAACTCCAACTTGAAAGTAATTTTAAACGTTAATTAAAAGTTAAAGAGTAAGTATATATACTCACTTTCTCTTGAAAAATTTGGGCATGTGAAGTTCAAGCAATTTAACTATTTTATTTCACTTTCAATAACATATATTTTGTATGCGGTCGAAATCGGGCATATCCAATTTCGTTGGCAGGGGAGTTGCCTCGAGGGTAACCTCATAATAGATCGGGCTCGAGCTCGAAGATAGAACATCAAGCCTGGAGATCGAAGTATTCATTGAGATCGAGGCCAGCAACAATCGAGATCAAGAATGACTGACTTCGAGTAAGGCGTAATAACGGAATGACGAGATATCAGTAACCGGTCGAAGATCACGGCGAAAATTTCGGAACAGATCAAATCAAAGTAGTTATTAGTGTCAATCATGGGATCTACTTCCGTTATTAGAGTTGTACCTTATTTAGGATTCCTCTATTATATAAAGAGGGATCTCATTCACTTGGAAGGGGAAGAATCATTATTCATTAATAAGAATATACACATACGTTGCTTTCTTTATTTTACTTACTGTTCATCGTTGTTTATTCCATCCTCTACTGTTTTTATTAATTAACCTCGAGACTATCTCGAATTGAGGTCAATACATTGTTTGCAGACCGATTTAATTTATTTTATTGTCCAATTTATCTATTTAATTCATTGTTTATCAATTGGTACTGGTTTAAATCACATATCCTTAAAACCACAATATAAGTTTAATTGTTACTCAACGTTTAGGGTAACACCTTAAAAATACAATATAAGTTTAATTGTTACTCAACTTTTAGGGTAAACAGTTTGGCGCCCACCTTGGGGCTAAGGATAATAGTGATAGTTCAGTACTGATTCTGGTAAAACACACTATTTTACGCTTGTTCTTGTCAAGTATCTTTGCTTTCAGGTTAAAACATGTCAAACTCACAAAACACATCCACACACGGTGACAACGACCTCGGATTCCACGGTGAAAATGAAAATGTAATTGCTCTAGGAGTCGAGGTGCCACAGGCTAATCTCAGGGTAGCACCGGTTGCCAACCCGGTCGATATCAGTTCGCACGTTGCTCTAAATGCGGACCTGGGCGCAGATCTCGATAGGAGTGTACGCAGAGAAGATCGATCTAGTGGCCAAGGAACACAGGCCAGAGGAGAAGAAGGAGTCAGTCTCCAAGTGATTTTCGAGATGCTTCAGGCTCAGCAAACCGCTATTGCTCAGTTACAAAATCAACATAGAGCTCCGAATAGGGTCGAGTTGGAAATTACTTGCTGTACCGATCCAGTACCGGAAAGGTCGAATGGTAATAAATAACGGAATGATCCTGCGGTAATGAAAATGCTCGAGGATCTCACCAAAGGAATTGAATCAGAGGACAAAAGAATCGAAGCCAACGATAATAAAGTAGAGACATACAACTCTCGAGTTGATCAGATACCGGGGGCACTGCCAATCTTGAAAGGG
>AWOL01S0021657.1:15899-43548 GCA_000715115.1 Nicotiana otophora | reverse complement strand
AATAAAATAATCAAAGTTCAATTTGCATTGCAACATATTCATTAGGCGTCATGATCATAGGGTCATTTATAAATCTGCGGTTTTAGAAGTCATGCCCATAGGGTTCTTAATTGATTGATATGCTATTGTCATATTTGCTCATTTAGTATATAAGAACTAAAGCCAGTTTCATCCATCAAGAGTAGGAATCATGTCTATAGGGTAATCACTATCTGTGTTAAGCACTAAAATCAAGCTTTAAAACACAGCCTGGTTGAGCACCAGTAGAAAGCATTCCTATAGGAACAACTGAGTAATTTTGAATATCTCTCGTGTTTATTACTTTCAAATAATGAGTAAATCACCTAGATAGCATGTTTATAGGTTTCAACCGCTTATGCTTATAATCAGTAGACAACTGTGCAGTCACTTAAGAAATTACTTTGCATAACTGCTCGCATGATTAAAATCCAGAATCATATAGAAATCATGTCTATAGGGCTTAACGACTTCAATTGTTGAAACTGTCAAAACGCCTAATTTGTTTGCGTGCATTTGCTGCCTAAGTGTGGAGGCTAACTCGAGCCCTTCTTTGCTTTTACATGAAGGTCCAACTTGTTTTGTATGTTGCTTAGTTCTATTATTTTGAGCAACCTAAGTGAATTCTAGAACCATCCAAAATAGAGGTCCAAACGCCTCCTGGGCCATATACAAGGGACGGGTAGTGCACGCATAGGTACGACTTAGAACCAAATAGAGCATTTTAGGTAAACAACTTAAAGATAGTAATCGGGTAGCTGGAGATGATAGTCCGTGCCCGCTGAATAATATAAGTAACACCCCGTCTTGAGGGAGTTACGAAGTATTATTTATGTTACACGGGGTGATCCTTTAGGCTAAAAAACTGAGGACCCCCCCCACTCCTATTAAAATAATTCTTTATGTTTCTCTTCTCTCTTAGACTAATTCACATGATTTAAGTTCGGCCGTGACCCACCGTTGTGGACCTCGAGGAGTGCCTAACACCTTATCCTCAAGGTAATTTGAGCCTTTACCCGATATTTGGTGATGCAAACTAGTAAACCCCAGTTATTTGCAATAGGTGCCCTAACGCACCTTAATCCGTTAGGTGGCGACTCTCTTTTAATAATGAACTTGGTCTGTGTGAATTAGTCTCCCTCGATAAGCGTGTCTTTATTATTGTATGCTCAAATTCACTGTTTATTTTCTACATGCACACCCCTTTCCTTATTTTCCCTTTTACATGAATTTACATGCAACTTGTTGTTTAACCTTGTTCGCTGGATTCAGTCTTTATGTCTTTCCCAATCCCTACCCCTTTTACTGCTTTATTATAAATATTTCCATTATGCGAACTAACTCCTTCTTTGTTTTTCTTTCTTTCCTGTCTTTACATTTATTAAATACCTCATTTATCGCTTCCATCATGCAAAATACTTAACAAGGTGTTGTTTTATTATTTTTGCAAAATTACATGCTCTGCATCATATTCCACTCGTGTGCAATTAATACCATAGCCGCACTTGATTTGTGTACGCGCTCTTCCTATATTACCCTTTTTAAATTTGGAAATGCTTATTTACGGTAAAACTAGTCGATCAACGGTGCAGTCGACGGTTCTGTGCCTTTCCCTCTCAAGTTGTCCGCTTGAGGGTACCAGTCTAGACTTCTATAGAAAACCCTACTCTGATGTTAACTATACATGCATCATGTCCAAACCTAGCATGAGTTAGAATATTGTCCACATAATAACTTTCTAAGGAAAGACTTTTCCAAAGCCCATCGGGATTTCCATAATCCCAATGGGAACGATCATGATATGTGAATTATTTGGAGAAACAGTGCCGATATGCTAATCATTAATGTGTACGTAGTCAAACCCGAAGGGGGAAAGGGCTAACTTTATTTGTTTTGCAAAAATGAGGCACGAAGTCCCCAGGTTCGTCATGGTCCGAAGTATCTAACCTTTATTGCGAGACTGATGGGAAAATCTCTCGCCAAGCGACAAGAACCATGTGAAAAGAATTCTTGGAAATTTACCTTTCTTTGCTATACATTTAGTCAAACAATGTACTGATCGAGGCCGCTACTATGTTCTGGGATGAAAAGAGGGCTGTTTTCCGTCNGGGCTGTTTTCCATCTTGGTAACATAGATATGACTCCCCTTCTTGAGGAAATAGGAAGTTTTGCCGGGCTACCCTGGGATAGACCTAGTCTGCTGGTACTAGAAAATCGTACTTCTAGGGGATTTCTAAAAATGATGGGTCTTAAAAAGAATGACGAGTTAGTCTGCCTGAAAAAAGTCCTACATACCTTTCGACTTCCTCTACAAGCGTTATGGGCACAAGACATCCTACTGTATCTATCATGATGAGTTTGCCATCACTTCCCTGGACTGGACTCATCGTCGGGTTTTTGTGTTCATCGTCTGTTTTCTGGGTATGATAGTATTTCCAATTCAAAGAGACAAGATTCACACTCGTTTGGCTATGGTTACCAAGACCTTAATAGAAGGGATTGAGGGACAGACTTACACTATTGTCCCAATGATCGTGGCAGAGATATACCGAGCTTTGGACCGCTGTAAGAAGGGATTCAGACATTTTGAGGGTTGTAATTTGTTACTGCAAATATGGTTGCTGGAGCATCTTCAAAGACGGGACAGTACCATCAGGAATTTCCACGGCAACTATGGAATGACCACATAGCCTTTCACTATCCAAAAAGAATGACTTTCATCCCAGAGAGGTTTGCACAACCAGAAAATGCCATGGATTGGGTACACTTGTTTAGCAGTCTGACTGATGACAAGCTCCATTGGATGTTCGAGTGGTTCCCTACTAACGAGTTCATCATCAGGTCCAGGGATGTTCCTCACTTAGTGCTGATTGGGTTGAGGGGTATCTATCCTTATGCTCTTATCAGGGTCTTGAGACAAGCTGGGAGAAAACAAGTCATACCACGAGTTTCTAAGATGGTTCACTACAAAGCATACTTTCAGGGTGGTGCCATTCCATTCATGTGTGAGGCCCAACACATGTGGCATCTGAAGATTATTGTGGAAAAGGATACCCTCGAACCAGATCGGTACCACGCCGGTCATGTGTATTTCTACCTATCATGGTTGGATGATTACATAGCAGGAGAAGTCGAGCCAAGGATCAATCGAGAAAACAGGGTCATAGATGATGTTGCTGAAGCACAAGTAAAATACAAGAGGTTGCACAAGAGAATCCTTAACTCTGAAGCCGGATGTTTGGAACAACACAAGATAGACATGGAATAAATTAATGAATGGAGGGAAGTTGCTACAAAATCAACAGAGAGGTTGGAGTACTTAGAGCAGGGTCTGATGGAACTTGAAGGGAAGATGAGGAAAAGGATCGTGGATTGTCAGAATGCAGAGGGCAACGAAGGAGGACACCTAGCAATGGCGTATCTACTGCTGGACATGTGTGACCTGGGGAATCTAATCGATGGGGCCAAGAAGGCCAAGCTTGGAGAGGGACCCTCCGGCACCAAATAGAATAGAATTGTTGTTTATTTGCTTTTCTAGAATCGGTTTAAAAATTGATTGTAATAAAGCAAATGCCACTAGCAATTCTTTTAATTATTGTCATTTTAGAGGTTTGATCTATTTATTACATTAATGAAATGATGCAGCTATCAACATCAAGTTTCTCCAAATCTATGTGTCGCTAGGCCTACCTTATGCACAATGAGGTCCCTAAAATTAGGACGCGAGTTTATAATTCCGCAATACATGTTTAAATACCGCAAATATCCTTCCAAAATCCCCTACTGACTTGTTTGCCTTTTTCATTTCTTTGTTTTGATTATTCCAATCCCCTAATGTTGGTTCTTGCATATTGGCATCATCAGCGTATCATACCAGTAAGGGAAAGGCTAAGATGGATCACATGAGTGGTATCAGGAAAGATAACGCTGCACATCCGGAAAATGTCGAAACTTCAGATGGTCGGAGTACTCTGGCACAGAATGATTTGGTTCTACGGTTGGAGCAGAAAATACTAGAATTTCAAGGGTAACTTGGGCAGGTCCACAACTTGGCAAACCTCTCCCTCACCTTAAACGTCTCGGATATTAACCAACAGAATGTCCAAAACCCAGCACCTCCTCAAAACACACCAAACCAACATCCAAAAAACCCTCCCGCACGTCATCAATACGCCACACCTCCTCAAACTCCTAACCCTCCACCAGTGTCAGCTCCTCCTCAACACCAACATCTTCCGACTCAGTATCCACAAACTACTACCTACCATACTCCTCAAACTACACCGTAACCTACCCCCGATCCGCATAACTCAACGAATGATCACAACTACACTCAAACCCCCGGCATCCACCAAAACAACCCCATATATGTAGAAACCCTACCTCACCCAACTCAACAAACCCCATACACACCAGAATCAGCCGAGAAGGACCTGCTCATCAAGAATATGGCAGAGGAACTTAAGAAGCTCACAAGCTAAGTCCAGGGTGTCGAAGGGGGTAAAGGCATTGAGGGTTTGAATTATGAAGATCTGTGTATTCAGCCAGATGTAGAACTGCTGGAGGGTTACAAACCTCCTAAGTTTGAAATGTTCGACGGAACTGGTGATCCGGAGGTGCATTTGAGAACATATTGTGACAAGCTTGTAGGAGTTGGCAGGGATGAATGAATCCACACGAAGCTATTCATGAGAAGCCTCAGTGGAGACGCCCTGTCTTGGTACATCAGTCAGAACCTAAAGAAATGGGTTAATTGGGTAAGCATGGCATCGGATTTCATGGATCGGTCAGGTTTAAAACGGAGAATGCGCCAGATGTCTTCTATAACCAGAATCTCAAGAAGAAGCTAACAGAGACTTTCCGCAAGTATGCTACTTGATGGAGATCGGAAGCTGCGAAAGTAAGGCCGGCATTGGAAGAAGAGAAGATGAACAAGTTCTTCGTCCGGGCCCAGGATCCACAATACTACGAAAGATTAATGGTTATCGAGAATCACAATTCTCTGACATCATCAAAATGGGGGAAAGGATTGAAGAAGGGATCAAGAGTGGAATGGTAAATAATTTTGAGGCATTACATGCTACAAACAAACCATTGCAGTCGTGGGGTATATCCAAGAAGAAAGAAGTAGGGGCCGTGATGGTAGCCCAAAGTCCAAAATCTCCTCTTACATTCTAAACACCTCCACCCACATATCAGCCTTCACTTCCCAGATATCCACAACCCGTCACTACCTACCACGCTTATAACCCCCAGCCAACATATTATCACTCACCGCCAGCCTTCCAAAACTATTAGAAACCCAGACCAAATTTTGACCTTAGGCCACCCAGATAATACACCCTTATTGCAGAACCCATCGATCAATTATACGAGAGATTGAAAGCTAATGGATATATCACCCTTATTCCCGTTGTTGCCATGGAAAACTCCTCTCAATGGGTCAATCCAATCAGAACATGTGCCTACCACTCCAACATGAAAGGTCATACCATTGATGAATGTCCCACCCTGAAAGACAAGATCTAGACACTAATCGATACCAAGGTTATACAAGCAAAGGAGGTTGCACCTAACATTCACAACAATCCCCTCCCGGATCATAGGGGAGAGGGAGTAAATGTGATAGAAACTGATTAAGAATGGGACCCAGAAGGGTCGATTGGGATTATTCGAGAAGGGGATGACCCAAAGAAACTTGCGGTCACTCTTACTCCTATTGTGGTACAGATATAGCCACCAGTTGAAGTTGAAGTAGCCGCAGCAACCCCGTTCGAGGTGGAAACAACACCTGCAACTGCACGTGCTCCATTCGAAGTAGAAGTAACCACACCTTTCACTGTGACGGTAGCATCCACATTGTCCTTTATATCTAATGCCGTACCCTGGGACTATGTTGTAGAAGTCAGAGGAAAGAAAAAGCAAAAATTGAAGAATCTGGTGCCGTACAAGGGATGATCGGGACTGGTAGAATTTATACACCTGAGAATTTGGGAGGAACAAGTAGAGAAATTGCTTCCAAGTAACCCATCATCGAAACTGGCCCGGATGATCTTTGGAGAAAGGTGCAAGCGAGAGAATATTCTGTGTTAGACCATCTGAACAAAACACCTGCTCAGGTATCCATCCTATCATTACTGCAGAATTCCGAGGCACATTGGAATGCCTTGATGAAGGTATTGAATGAAGCTTACGTACCTAACAATATCACCAGTAGGGAGATGGCTAACATGGTAGGGCAAGTAATGGAGAGCCACAAGATCACCTTTCATGAAGACGAACTGCCACCGGAGGGATTAAGCCACAATAGGGCGCTGTACATCGCGGTACAATGTGAGGATAAATTCATTTCCAGGGTTTTGATAGATGGGGGTATGCGTCTTAATATATGTCCACTAATTACTCTGAAAAGATTGGGCGAAGGCCTGCACGAGATACGAGCAGGAAGTATGAATGTGAAAGCATTTGATGGGTCTCAAAGGGCCACAATTGGGGAGACCAACCTCAGCCTACAGATGGGCCCAACCTGGTTTGATGTTGAGTTTCAAGTGTTGGGCATATATGCTAACTACAACCTATTGTTAAGACGACCTTGGATACGTGCTGCTGGGGCCGTAGATTCTACTCTACATCATGTCATGAATTTATAGTGTAACCATCAGGAAGTGATCATCCATGGGGACGGAAGAAATCCCATTTACACCAGTCAAACTATTCCAGTCATCGAGAATAGAAGGAAGTTGGGTGGAGAAACATACCATCGCATCGAGCGCGTCAACGCAATTGAAAAGGACAAATGGTTAAGCAGTAAGATAGAAGGCATATTGGCATGGACAGGGTATGAGCCTGGCAAAGGTCTCGGCAAGAATCTCCAGGGGATCACCAAACCAATATAGCTAAAGCATCACGGCGCAACCTTTGGGCTTGGGTATGAATACACCTAGCACGATTATCAGAATTGGTCGCCACCATAGCATGGTCCTTATTACCCTCTAGAGCAACTAGTACCACATTTGAGCCAGTCATTTCACCAAGCTAACATGATATGGGAGTTCGAAGAAGATGAAGTTCTAGCCAGTATAAGGAATCTGTTTCTGGATGATGGAGACATGGATTACAGTGCGATAGTCTAGGAGGAGGAGGAGGAAGGCCTCATTATTCAGACCGTGTAGAAGGGAGCTATTCTCAAGAACTGGACAACTGCACCATCAAGGGCCCATCGAGTTCCTGGGTCGCCTGGCAATTACCTTTTTTATTTTAAAAGCAATTTTTATGAGCATTTAAGATGCTTTCAGCATTTTGCTTTAAGCATGTTTTGTTTTGAAATAAATGCTCAAGTCATCGAGCCGCACCTGTTTGATGTTTTCAAGATTAATCTAAATGCATTGCTGTTTTTAGTATTTATTATTATCCTTTACATTTTTTCTCTACAGCATTATTATTACCTATCCCGATGAACTTACGACTATGACATGTAATGAGACAACGCAACATAAGGATAATGATTCAGAGGATCTAGAAGAGGATATAATTCTCCAGGAAATTGTCAGAGAAGTGGAAAACTTTGAAAACAAGCCTAAGTCCAATTTGGATGAGACCGAAATAGTTAATCTAGGAGACTCCGAAACAGTCAAGGAAACACGTATGAGCATTCACCTGTCACCATCAGAGAAAGAAGAATACACTCATTTCCTGAAAAAGTACGAAGACACTTTCGCATGGTCATATGACGATATGACCGGATTGAGCACATCCATAGTAGCTCATAAATTGCCTACCAATCCGATGTGTCCACCAGTAAAGCTGAAGCTCAGGAAGTTCAAGCCAGACAAGAGTCTAAAAAACAAGGAAGAAGTCACCAAGCAAATCAAAGAGGTTGATTGAATATCCAACTTGGTTGGCCAACATCGTGTCGGTTCCAAAGTAAGACGGGAAGGTCAGGGTGTGTGTCGACTATCGGGATTTAAGCAGAGCAAGTCCCAAAGATGATTTCCCGTTACCCAACATACATATACTAATCGGCAATTGCACCAAGCATGAACTCAAATCATTTATGGATTGCTTCGCAGGATATCATTAGATTTGGATGGATGAAGAGGATGCAGAAATGACAGCTTTTATCACACCATGGGGGGTGTACTGCTATAAAATGATGTTGTTCGGTCTGAAGAATGCTGGGGCCACTTATATAAGGGCTATGACAATGATTTTCTATGACATGATACACAAGGAGATAAAGGTATATGTTGATATCAAAGATCAAGACTATACATGATTTGCCGCCTCCAAAGAACAAGAAAGACGTGATGAGCTTCTTGGGACGTCTTAATTACATCAGCTGCTTCGTAGCACAATCAACCGTGATCTGTGAGCCGATTTTCAAAATGTTAAAGAAGGATGCCGCAACAAATTGGACTGAAGACTGCCAGAAAGCTTTTGACAAAATCAAGGAATACCTATCCACACCACCAGTCCTAGTCCTGCTAGAACCTGGTAGACCACTGCTACTCTATCTCTCCGTATTAGATGGGGCTTTCGGTTGTGTCTTGGGACAATACGACGAGACGGGAAGGAAAGAACAGGACATATAGTATTTGAGTAAGAGGTTCACACCCTACGAAGCACAGTATTCTTTGCTAGAACGCACCTGTTGTTCTTTGACCTGGATAGCCCAGAAACTGAGGCACTACTTCTGTGCCTATACCACATTTCTCATATAAAGGATGGACCCTCTGAAGTACATTTTCCAGAAACCCATGCATACAGGGCAGCTGGAAAAATGGCAGATATTGTTGAGTGAATTCAACATTGTCTATGTAACTCAGAAGGTGGTTAAGGGACAAGCATTAGCGGATCATCTTGCGGAAAATCCTGTAGGAGGAGAATATGAACCACTAAAAACGTATTTTTCTGATGAAGAAGTATCGATCGTAGGAGAAGATATCGCCGAAGCCTACGACGGGTGGAGAATGTTTTTCGATGGGGCCGCAAACTTCAAAGGAGAGGGTATTGGAGCCGTTTTGGTGTCCAAAATAGGTCAACATTATCCGGTATCCTCGTAACTCAGATTTCCGTGCACCAATAATATGGCAGAATATGAGGCTTGCATATTGGGGCTCAATTTGGCCATTAACATGAATATCCAGGAATTACTGGTAATTGGCTATTCAGATCTGCTGGTACGTCAGGTGCAAGGAGAATGGGCTGCAAAGAATACCAAGATATTACCGTATCTATATCATGTGCAAGAGACGATAAAGAGGCTCACGAAGATAGAGTTTAGACATGTCCCAAGAATCCAGAATGAGTTCGCAAACGCATTGGCCACATTGTCCTCCATGATACAGCATCCAGAAAGAATTTCATCGACCCCATTCCGGTAAGGATTTATAATTAGTCGGCTTACTGTGCTCATGTTGAAGAGGAAAGAGATGGGAATCCATGGTTCCATGATATCAGGGAATATTTGACAAAGAGAGAATATCCAAAGCACGTGAGCCATACCCAGAAACGCACACTTTGGAGGTTGTCTAACCATTTCTTCCAGAGTGGATGAATTTAATATAGAAGAACTCCAGTTCTAGGGCTATTACGGCGTGTTGACACCAAAGAAGCCTCCAAACTACTAGAAGAGATACACGCCAGAACCTATGGCCCACATATGAATGGTTTCGTCCTAGCCAAAAAGATACTCAGAGCCGGATACTTTTGGATGCTTATGGAAACATACTACATTCGGTATGTCCAAAAATATCATCAGTGCCAGATACGCGCAGATATGATATGGGTACCTCCAAATAAACTTAATGCAACTAGCGCACCTTGGTTTTTGCTGCCTGGGGAATGGATGTCATTGGACCAATCGAGCCCACCGCTTCAAATGGGTACAGGTTCATTCTAGTGGGCATCGACTATTTCACAAAGTGGGTTGAAGCTTCATCTTACAAAGCGTAACCAAGAAAGTCTTCGCAGATTTTGTCATGGACCGTATTGTTTGTCGATTTGGGGTTCCATAATTCATCATCACTGACAATGCCGCCAATCTCAACAGTGATCTAATGAAAGCCATGTGCGAAACCTTCAAGATCAAGCACAAAAACTCCACAACATAACGACCCCAAAAGAATGGAGCTGTGGAAGCCGCCAACAAGAACATTAAGAAGATACTAAGGAAGATGGTATAGAATCACAAGCAGTGACACGAGAAGTCACCATTTGCCTTATTGGGATACCGTACCACAGTCCGCACGTCAACCGGGGTAACTCCTTACCTATTGGTCTACGGTACTGAAGCCGTCATCCCCGCCGAGGTAGAAAATTCCTTCCTTAAGAATTATACAAGAAGCTGAGCTCAGTGATGCAGAATGGATAAGAAGCCGCCACGAGCAGTTAGCTCTCCTTGATGGGAAAAGAATGAATGTGGTGTGTCATGGTCAGCTTTATCAGAACAGAATGTCCAAAGCTTTCAACAAAAGGGTTAAACTTAGACAGTTCGTACTAGGGCGGCTAGTGCTAAAACAGATCTTTCCACATCAAGATGAAGCCAAAGGAAAATTATCACCCAACTGGCAAGGGGCTTATATGGTTCACAGGGTACTAATAGGAGGAGCACTCATACTCGCAGAGATGGATGGAGAAATTTGGCCAAAGCTTATTAATTTAGATGCAGTCAGAAGATACTATGTCTAAACTTTTTGCATATGATGTAACTGAAATACGCTTGACCTGATTCCCGTTTAAGAGGGGATATGTAGACAGCCCTATGGGTTCAGTCACAATTCAATAAAATTTTCATTTTCCCCATAATCGGAAACTGGGGTAGAATTTTGAGGAGGACCCTAAAATTCCAAAGCAAGTTCAGCCAACGGCACTGTATGCAAAACAGCCAGAGATTTGTCTAGGTAACTGGGGCAGAATTTTGAGGAGGACCCTAAAATTCCAAAGCAAGTTCAGCCAACGGCACTGTATGCAAAACAGCCAGAGATTTGTCTAGGTAACTGGGGCAGAATTTTGAGGAGGACCCTAAAATTCCAAAGCAAGTTCAGCCAACGGCACTGTATGCAAAACAGCCAGAGATTTGTCTAGGTAACTGGGGCAGAATTTTGAGGAGGACCCTAAAATTCCAAAGCAAGTTCAGCCAACGGCACTGTATGCAAAACAGCCAGAGATTTGTCTAGGTAACTGGGGCAGAATTTTGAGGAGGACCCTAAAATTCCAAAGCAAGTTCAGCCAACGGCACTGTATGCAAAACAGCCAGAGATTTGTCTAGGTAACTGGGGCAGAATTTTGAGGAGGACCCTCACAATCTATGGCAAAAAGGTCGCAATGTCCCTAACAGTGTCGTAGTTATTGGTTCATCTAATCAATTTTTAAATTGCACATTACTATGTTTTCAATAGCTATGCATGTATATTTTTGTATTCAAAAACTTTATTCTTAGCTAGATGCCACCCATGGTAACTCGGACAGGATTTCAATGCAGGTCAGAGCAAAGCAAGCAGACCAAGGCATGAACCAACCTCCCCCGCAAAACTCACGATTTTTCTTTGATTGTAGGAACAAGAGATAGTCGCCAGTATATGCGCACCTTAGAATCACTGCCTTAACAACAACAAGGCTACCGAACTCATCCAAAGCTAAGAAATACTCCTTTATCATTTATTATTTATTCGCTGAATGAGACTAAGATTTGTCTCCGTCCTACATGAGGCTAAGCCCTGCCTCCTCAACTGCATAAGGCTAAGCATTGCCTTTCATTTGCATGAGACTAAGCATTGTCTCAAATCTTGCATGAGGCTAAGCCCTGCCTCCTCAACTGCATAAGGCTAAGCATTGCCTTTCATTTGCATGAGACTAAGCATTGTCTCAAATCTTGCATGAGGCTAAGCCCTGCCTCCTCAACTGCATAAGGCTAAGCATTGCCTTTCATTTGCATGAGACTAAGCATTGTCTCAAATCTTGCATGAGGCTAAGCCCTGCCTCCTCAACTGCATAAGGCTAAGCATTGCCTTTCATTTGCATGAGACTAAGCATTGTCTCAAATCTTGCATGAGGCTAAGCCCTGCCTCCTCAACTGCATAAGGCTAAGCATTGCCTTTCATTTGCATGAGACTAAGCATTGTCTCAAATCTTGCATGAGGCTAAGCCCTGCCTCCTCAACTGCATAAGGCTAAGCATTGCCTTTCATTTGCATGAGACTAAGCATTGTCTCAAATCTTGCATGAGGCTAAGCCCTGCCTCCTCAACTGCATAAGGCTAAGCATTGCCTTTCATTTGCATGAGACTAAGCATTGTCTCAAATCTTGCATGAGGCTAAGCCCTGCCTCCTCAACTACATAAGGTTAAGCATTGTCTTCCCCTTTGCATGAGACTAAGCATTGTCCCCATCCTGCATAAGGCTAAGCCCTGCCTCCTCAGCTGCACAAAACTAAGCTGCCTTCCATTGCATGAGACTAAGCACTGTCTCAACCTTGCATGAGGCTAAACCCTGCCTCCTTAATTGCATAAGGGTAAGCTCTGCCTTTCCATTGCATGAGACTAAGCATTGTCTCGAATCTTTGCACGAGGCGAATCCCTGCCTCCTTAATTGTATAAGGCTAAGCACTGCCTTCCCATTGCATGAGACTAAGCATTCTCAAATCTTTGCATGAGGCTAAGCCCTGCCTCTCAACTGCACAAGGCTAAGCTCTGCCTTCCCCCCCCCCAAGAGACTAAGCATTGTCTCTCCTTGCATGACCACAAATGTTGCACTATTCCAAAAACCATGCATCATTCTCTTCTCTCGAGGCTGAGCTCTGCCTCTGACTGTAGACAAGACTAAGCTCTGTCTTGTCTTGTCTCAAGCATCATGTCTTTGCATCTCATGGGCTGATACATAGCCAAATATTCCGAGAGCGTCATAGTCCGAAGGCATCATCTTCAAAGCCGGAAGACACCATGCCATGGCCTGAGAATCTTTTAACCTTGCACATCATTATTCAAAGGCATCATGGTTCAGAGGCACCATCTTCACAGTCCGAGAATATCATTTCATAGCCTGCGAATCCTCTACCGCACAATTCATGGCCCGGAACATCATGGTCTAAGGACGTCATCCTCACCATCCATCATGCTTAAATTTATGCGATAATCTGTATGCGTGCATTATATTCTGAGTTTGCAGGTAATCCGGGAAGTAACTGTTATCCTAACGGGAGTAATCTTTGCTCCAGTTTCCATTTCAAACGTAATCGATCATCGTCCATTAACCATTCTCATCTGATACCTACTCAAGTATCCATAACCATTCTCAATACCGATTTGTCCTATCCAGAATATGCAGTCCGTTCTTACAACAATTCCATCTGTTTATTCCACTGTCGGATCCAAAACTACGCATGGCCTGATTCTTATAAAACCAGGGATAGGTAGGTAGCTCAGAGACCAGTGTGCGGCTACAGTTTTTCAAATCACCTCATTCGGTCAAAATCGGTCATCATTTATTTACCTGACAACTCTTTCATCCTTCCCGGGTAAAGAGTGGCAACTGCTGATACCCATTTTTTCCCTCATAGTTTTCAAATATATATATATATATATACTTTCGAAATAGTGCATATGCATCATCATTTGATTTACAAGCATACACAAGTATTTTCATAATTTTCCATAATTTTTAAAGGCTTTAAATCAATTTATTTTCGCATTTTATATTATATAAATACCCATTAATTACCTTACAAATAATATTTATGATGATGTTATCATCTAAACTCATCATTTACACCAATATTAGGTTTTAAATATTTTTAGTACATTTTGTATAATTACATTTGCATTTTAAAGGCTAAAATTGCACATTTGACAAAATCTGGTTCGATTCTTTGATTTTAAAAGGTATTTTTGTTTATGTTCATCTTATTCTATGCAACATGTGATTTTCACCTTTTATTTTTTTTTTTGGTTTTTGCCGATTTTACACTTTCCCTAAAATTAGGGTTTGAGATTTTTCTGTTTTCCATACTGATTTGATTGCATGCGATGATTCTTTCCTTTCTCGTGTTTGATTGATAATTTTCCTTGTTTGGATGTTAATTTCTACTACTATGTAAAACCCTCCCCATTCCTCTTTTTGGGACAGACTTGAATCGTAAATGTTTACTAAAAACTGAAGTTATCGCTCTTTGTTCTCTAAATAATCTTGTTCTTGGCCGTCTGAAAGCCAAGGCCAGAAATTTTGGGTTCTGTCAACTGTGGACTTTGTTCTTTCTTGTTTTTCATTTAACTGGTGAGTTGCTGAACTTTTGTCACTTCATTCCTATTTACCTGTCTTTAGCATGTGTTTTCACTTCTAAAGGTTGTTGTTCAATATGTTTCTGGGCTATTCTCATATGCAATCCTGACTGTCTTACTTCAATTCCAGGCCTTTCTAGTCTAAAATGCCACTACACTTGTAGTTTGAGACATGTTTAGACCTACTTTAAGTTGATTAATTTCCTTTTAAGTCTTCCTAGCCTATGTGTTACTGATGTTTAGAACCTGTGCACTTTTGCCATCTCTTTAGTGTTTAAATTTGCTATTAACCCTGTTACTTGAACATGCTTTCATATCCCCTTTTATGGATTAGATGACTAAGCATGAAGGTATTCACTAAGTGTTTAGCATAAGTCTGTTTCTGAACTTGCTGTGATGACATGTAGCATGTTTGATCCTGTATGCTTCTACCATGTCTTGACTTCCAAATAGTGGCCTTAATTTGTTCTCACTCTGTTAAGTTCTGTTGCCAATTGATATGATCCCTTCTTGGGACACTAGCATCTACACTTAGCATAATCTGAACCCTTTTGATTTCTCTAAATATGAGTCTGTGTACATCAATCTTGCAAACCTGTCTTGTTAGTATATGCATTATGTGTTGAACTTGTTTTTCTGAAACTTTGTTAAGTTTGTTCTCAAAACCTAAGCATGTTTAACTACCTGTTCTATGTGCTCAATTTGAATCTGCTTGCATCCCTCAGTGCTGTCTCATAACCTTAGTCTATTCCCTTATTTCCTGGTCTCTTTTGAGTTCTTATTCTTAGCCGGTTGAAAGCCAAGGCTACTTAAGTTCTATCATTTGACCTCCCTAGTGTGAGCATTGTTCGAGGTCCAATTGAGATCCTTGTGAAATCGGACACACTAGGATTTGGTCCTTCGGCTTTATCGGAATTTCCCTTATCAACCTCCCCAGTGTGAGCACTGCCCTGGGTTTTTGAAACCCTTGGGAACTCTGACACACTAGGGCTATAGTTCTAATGCTCAACTCTGCCTTGTGCCCACTAGGTGAATCACTTGATTCCTTACTGTCTTATGCCCATGAGGATGTAATTTTGGGTTGTTATGAACTATGAGAATGAAGGCCTGTCCTGGTCGGGTGTATCTTTGGGCCTGCTGTAAGCTCCCTATAGTTATTCTACTTTGTAGTTCATTCTATTCATTCTGGGCATGTAATAATTATTTCTAATAACAATTGGGGTATTAGTAAATTAGGAAACTGGGTTTATTTTAACATTTGCATGAGAATGGGTAGAAATCCTGCCTATAGGTTTTTACTTTGCTCATTCTTCTATTGTGTTAGAAATCCTGCCTATAGATGTTTACTTTGCTCATTCTGCTATTGTGTTAGATAACCTGCCTATAGGTGTTTACTTTATTCAAATACATTCTGCTATTGTATGTTAGATAACCTGCCTATAGGTGTTTATTTTGCTCGAATAAGCTCTGTAAAAATAACCTGCCTATTCTTCTTTTTAGATACCATGCCTATATGGAATAAAATAATCAAAGTTCAATTTGCATTGCAGCATATTCATTAGGCGTCATAATCATAGGGTCATTTATAAATCTGCATTTTTAGAAGTCATGCCCATAGGGTTCTTAATTGATTGATATGCTATTGTCAAATTTACTCATTTAGTATATAAGAACTAAAACCAGTTTCAACCATCAAGAGTAGGAATCATGTCTATAAGTAATCACTATCTGTGTTAAGCACTAAAATCAGGCTTTAAAATACTACCTCATTGAGCGCCAGTAGAAAGGATGCCTATAGGAACAACTGAGTAATTCTGAATATCTCTCGTGTTTATTACTGCCAAATAATGAGTAAATCACCTAGATAACAAGTTTATAAGTTTCAACCGCTTATGCTTATAATCAGTAGACAACTGTGTAGTCACTTAGAAATTACTTTGCATAACTGCTCGCATGATTAAAATCCATAA
This sequence comes from Nicotiana otophora, assembly GCA_000715115.1. Classification (NCBI taxonomy): domain Eukaryota; kingdom Viridiplantae; phylum Streptophyta; class Magnoliopsida; order Solanales; family Solanaceae; genus Nicotiana; species Nicotiana otophora. The sequence goes on along the minus strand of AWOL01S0021657.1, from coordinate 27,289 downwards.
TCATATAGAAATCATGTCTATAGGGCTTAATGACTTCAATTGTTGAAACCGTCAAAACGCCTAATTTGTTTGCGTGCATTTGCTGCCAAAGTATGGAGGCTAACTCGAGCCCTTATTTGCTTTTACATGAAGGTCCAACTTGTTTTGTATGTCGCTTAGTTATATCATTTTAAGCAACCTAAGGNGGTGTTTACTTTATTCAAATACATTCTGCTATTGTATGTTAGATAACCTACCTATAGGTGTTTATTTTACTCGAATAAGCTATGTGGATAACCTACCTATTCTTCTTTTTAGATACCATGCCTATATGGAATAAAATAATCAAAGTTCAGTTTGCATTGCAGCATATTCATTAGGCGTCATGATCATAGGGTCATTTATAAATCTGCATTTTTAGAAGTCATGCCCATAGGGTTCTTAATTGATTGATATGCTATTGTCAAATTTGCTCATTTAGTATATAAGAACTAAAACCAGTTTCAACCATCAAGAGTAGGAATCATGTCTATAGGTAATCACTATCTTTGTTAAGCACTAAAATCAGGCTTTAAAACACTGCCTCGTTGAGCGCCAGTAGAAAGCATGCCTATAGGAACAACTAAGTAATTCTGAATATCTCTCGTGTTTATTACTGCCTAATATTGAGCAAAATCACCTGGATAACAAGTTTATAGGTTTCAACCGCTTATTCTTATAATCAGTAGACAACTATGTAGTCACTTAGAAATTACTTTGCATAACTGCTCGCATGATTAAAGTACATAATCATATAGAAATCATGTCTATAGGGCTTAACGACTTCAATTGTTGAAACCGTCAAAACGCCTAATTTGTTTGCGTGCATTTGCTGCCTAAGTGTGAAGGCTAACTTGAGCCCTTATTTTCTTTTACATGAAGGTCCAACTTGTTTTGTATGTCTTAGTTTTATCATTTTGAGCAACCTAAGTTAAATCTAGAACCATCCAAAATAGAGGTCCAAACGCCTCCGAGCCATAGGCAAGGGACGGGTAGTGCACGCATAGGGTACGACTTAGAACCAAATAGAGCGCTTTAGGTAAACAACTTAAAGATAGTAATCGGGTAGCAGGAGATGATAGTCTGTTCCCGCTGACAAATATGAGTAACACCCCGTCTTGAGGGAGTTACGAAGTATTATTTATGTTGCACAGGGTGATCCTTTAGGCTAAAAACCTTAGGACCCCACACTCCTATTAAAATAATTCTTTATGTTTCTCTTCTCTCTTAGACTAATTCACATGATTTAAGTTCGTCTGGGACCCACTGTTGTGGACCTCGAGGAGTGCCTAACACCTTCTCTTCAAGGTAATTTGAGTTTTTACCCGATCTTTGGTGACGCAAACTAGTACACCTGAGTCATTTGCAATAGGTGCCCTAATGCACCTTAATCCCTTAGGTGGCGACTCTCTTTTAATAACCATTCCTCCTCCATTTTTAAAAGAGTTGTCACGACGTAGAAACCCATTTTCGCGAGAAAGAAGGACACGACACTACTCATCAAGAACATGGCAGAGAAACTCAAGAAACTTACTGGCAGGGTTCAAAGTGTCGAAGGGGGCAAAGGCATTGAGGGTTTCAATTATGAAGATTTGTGTATTCAGTCAGATGTAGAACTTCTATAGGGTTAAAAACTCCTAAGTTCGAAATGTTCGAAGGAACTAGTGATCCGAAGGTGCATTTGAGAAATATTGTGACAAGCTTGTAAGAGTTGGTAGGTATGAAAGAATCCACATGAAGCTGTTCATAAGAAGCCTCACCGGAGACGCCCTATCTTGGTACATCAGTCAGAACCCAAAGAAATGGGTTAATTGGGTGAGCATGGCATCAGATTTCATGGATCGGTTCAGGTGTAACACAGAAAACGCACCAGGCGTTTTCTATATTCAAAATCTCAAGAAGAAGCCAATGGAAACTTTCCGCGAATATGCTACTCGGTGGAAGTCTGAAGCTGCAAAAGTAAGGCTAGCGCTGGAAGAATAACAGATGAATTATTTCTTCGTCAGAGCTCAGGATCCGCAATACTACGAAAGATTGATGGTTATTGAAAATCATAAATTTTCTGATATCATCAAGTTGGGAGAGAGAATAGAAGAAGGGATCAAAAGCAGAATGGTGGCACATTTTGAAGCACTGCAAGCCACAAATAAGGTTCTGCAGTCAAGAGGTATCTCCAAGAAGAAAGAAGTAGGTGCAGTAATGGTAGCCCAAGGTCCAAAGTCTCCTGTCACATACCAAACACCTCCACCCACATATCAGCCTTCACCTCCCAGATACCAAGAACCTGTCACCACTTACCATACCTATAACACCTAACCCGCATACTACAACTCACCACCAGCCTGCCAAAACTACCAAAAACCTAGACCAAATTTCGATCGCAGACCATCCAGACAATACACACCAATTGCTGAACCTATAGACCAGTTGTACGAGAGATTGAAGGTTGCCGGTTATATCACTCCCATTCTCACTGTTGCTACGGAAAACTCTTCCCAGTGGATTAATCCAAAGAATACATGTGCCTATCACTCAAGCATGAAAGGTCATACTATTGATGAGTGTCGTACTTTGAAGGATAAGATTTAGACATTAATTGACACCAAAGTCGTACAGGCAAAAGAGGTTGCACCCAATGTCTATAACACTCCTCTCCCAGATCACAGGGGTGCAGGAGCAAATGTGATGGAGACCGATGAAGAATGGGACTCAGAGGGGTTAATTGGACTCATTCGTGAAGGGGATAGTTCTGAAACATCTCCAATCACTGTAACACCTGTCATGGTACAGACTCAGGCATCAATTGAAGTTGAGGTAGCTACACCAACTCCGTTTGAGGTTGAAGTAACAATGCCCTTCACCGTGACAGTAGCACCAACACTGTCTTATAAGTCTAATTCTATACCATGGGATTAAGTTGCGGAAGCAAGAAGAAAAGGAAAAGAAAAAATGGAAGAAACAGGTGCATCGCAAGGCATGACTAGAACTGGTAGGGTTTATACACCCGAGCATTTAGAAGGAACGAGCAAAGAAATTGCATCTAAATCACCTGTCATTGAGACTGGCCCGGATGACATTTGGAGAAAGGTGAAAGCAAGGGAATATTCTATGGTTGATCATCTGAACAAAACCCCTGCTCAAATATCCATTTTATCACTGCTGCAAAACTCCGAGGCACATAGGAATGCCCTGATGAAGGTGTTGAATGAAGCCTATGTACCCAACAACATCACCAGTGGAGAGATGGCCAACATGGTAGGGCAAGTGTTGGAAAGCCACAAGATCACTTTTCATGAAGACGAGCTACCACCAGAAGGATTAAGTCACAACAGGGCACTGCATTTCACAGTGCAGTTTGAAGACAAGTTCATTGCTAGAGTCCTGATAGATAGGGGTTCGAGTCTCAACATATGTCCACTAACTACTTTGAAAAGATTGGGTAAAGGCCTGCACCAGATACGAGTAGGAAGTATGAATGTGAAAGCATTTGATGGGTCTCAAACGGCCACAATTCGGGAGACCAACCTCAGCCTACAGATGGGCCCAACCTGGTTTGATGTTGAGTTTCAAGTGCTGGACATATCTGCTACCTACAACCTATTGTTGGGATGACTTTGGATACACGTCGCTGCAGCCATAGCTTCTACTCTACATCAGGTCATGAAGTTTGAGTGGAACCATCAGGAAGTGATCATCCATGGGGACCGGAGTAATCCCATTTACACCAATCAAACTGTTCCATTCATTGAGAATAGCAGGAAGTTAGGGGGAGAAACATACCATCGCATCGAGCGTGTCAACATAATTGATAAGGAGAAATGGTGGAGCAGTAGGATATAAGGCATATTGGTATAGACAGGGTATGAACCTAGCAAAGGTCTCGGTAAGAATCTCCACGGGATCACCAAACAAATACAGCTGAAGCGTCGCGGCATAAATTTTGGACTTGGGTATGAATACACTAGGCATGAGTATCCAAATTGGTCGCCACCATGGCGTGGTCCTTCTTACCCTCTAGATCAACCAGTACCACATTTAGGCTAGTCATTTCATCAAGCTGACATGATGTGGGAGTCCGAAGAAGATGAAGTTCTAGCTTGTATAAGGAATCTGTTTCTGGATGATGAAGACATGGATTGTAGTGCGATAGTTGAGGAGGAGGGGGAAGGCCTCATTATTCAGACCATGGAGAAGGGAGCTATTCTCAAGAACTGGACTGCTGCACCATCAAGGGCCCGTCTAGTTCTTGGGTAGCCTGGCAATTAGCATCACTTGTTTTAAAAGCAATTTTTATGATCATTTAAGACATTTTCAGTATTTTATTATAAGCATGTTTTGTTTGAAACAATTGCTCGGGTCATCGAGCCGTACTTGTTTGAAGTTTTCAAGATTTATCTAATGCATTGTTATTTTTAGTATTTATTATTACTCTTTACATTTTTCTCTACAGCATTATTATTACCTATCGCGAGGAACATATGACTCTTCCATGTAATGAGACAACACAACATAAGGATAATGATTCAGAGGATCTGGAGGAGGATATAATACCTGAGGAAATTGTCAGAGAAGTGAAAAACTTTGAAAATATGCCTAAGTCCAATTTAGCTGAGGCCCAAACAGTTAATTTGGAAGACTCTGAAACAGTCAAGGAAACACATGTAAGCATTCACCTATCATAATCAAAGAAGGCAGAATACATCCGGTTCTTGAAGGATTATGAGGATATCTTTGCATGGTCCTATGATGATATGACTGGTTTGAGAACGTCTATAGTGGCTCATAAACCACCTACCAACCCTAGGTGTCCGCCTGTAAAACAGAAGCTGAGAAAATGCAAGCTATATATGAGTTTGAAAATAAAGGAGGAAGTCACCAAGTAGATCAAAGCCAAGGTTCTCAGTGTGGTTGAATATCTAACCTGGTTGGCTAACATTGTGCCAGTTGCAAAGAAAGATGGGAAGGTCAGAGTGTGTGTCGACTATCGCGACTTAAATAGAGCAAATCCCAAAGATGATTTCACGTTTCCCAATATACACATACTGATCGACAACTTTGCCAAGCATGAACTCCAATCCTTTGTGGATTGCTTCGCGGGATATCATCAAATCTGGATGGATGAAGAGGATGCAGAAAATACAGCCTTTATTACACCATGGGGAGAGTATTGCTACGAAATGATGTTGTTTGGCCTAAAGAATGCTGGATCCACTTATATGAGGGCCATGACAACCATTTTCCATGACATGATACATAAGAAGATAGAGGTGTACGTGGATGATGTCATCATCAAATCCAAAAAAAGCACAGATCATATAGCAGATTTGACAAAATTCTTTGATTGAATTCGAATGTACAAGCTGAAACTTAACCCCGAAAAGTGTGCCTTCGGAGTCCCCGCTGGAAAGCTGCTAGGCTTCATCGTCAGCCGCCGAGGAATTGAGCTAGACCCGTCAAAGTTCAAGGCTATCCAAGATTTTCCACCTCAAAAGAACAAGAAAGATGTGATGAGTTTCTTGGGGAGTCTCAATTACATCAGGTGTTTCATAGCACATTCAACTGTGATTTTTGAACCGATTTTCAAAATGTTAAAGAAAGACGTTGCGACAACTTGGACTGAAGAATGCCAGAAAGCCTTTTACAAGATCAAGGAATATTTATCCAAACCACTTGTTCTGGTCCCACCAGAACCTGGGAGACCTCTACTACTCTATTTATCTGTACTGGATGGGCCTTTCGTCTGTGTCTTGGGACAACACAACGAGACGGGTAGAAAGGAACAAGCCATATACTATCTAAGTAAGAAGTTCACACCCTATGAAGCACGATATTCTTTGCTAGATCCTACCTGTTGTGCTTTGACGTGGATTGCTCAAAAGTTGAGGCACTACTTCTGTGCCTACACCATATATCTCATATCGATAATGGATCAATTAAAATACATCTTCCAGAAACACATGCCTACGAGAAAGTTAGCAAAATGACAGATACTACTAGTGAATTCGACATCATTTATGTAACTCAAAAGGCGGTCAAGGGGCAAGCATTGGAAGATTATCCAGCAGAAAATCCTGTGGGTGGAGAATACGAACCACTGAAAACATATTTTCCCGATGAAGAGGTATCATTCGTAGGAGAAGATATCACCGAAACCTATGACGGTTTGAGAATGTTCTTCGTTGGAGCTGAAAACTTGAAAGGAGTAGGAATTGGAGCATTTTTAGTGTCAAAAATAGGTCAACACTATGCAGTATCCGCAAAGATCAGGTTTCCATGTACTAACAATATGGGAGAATATGAGGTCTGCATCTTGGGGATCAAGTTGGCCATCGTTCAGGAATCAATCATCACCAACAACGCCGCCAACATTAATAGTGATTTGATGAAATCCATGTGCGAGAAGTGAATGGAGGCCACAAATCCACAGCATACAGGCCACAAATGAATGGAGCTGTGGAAGCTGCCAATAAGAACATCAAGAAGATATTAAGGAAGATGGTAGATAATCACAAACAGTGGCACGAGAAGTTACCATTTGCCCTACTTGGGTATCGTACCACGATGCACACATCCACTAGGGAAACTTCCTGTTTGCTGTCTATGGCACAGAAGCCGTCATTCCCGCCGAAGTAGAAATTCCTTCTTTGAGAGTCATACAAGAGGCTGAACTCAGTGATGCAGAATGGATACCAAGTCATTATGAGCAAGTGGCTCTCATTGACGGAAAATGAACAAACGCAGTATGTCATGGTCAACTTTACCAGAACAGAATGTCCAGAGCTTTCAACAAAAGGGTCAGGCATGGACAATTCACACCGGGGCAGCTAGTGCTGAAGCGGGTCTTACCGCATCAAGATGAATCCAAAGAGAAATTTTTGCCCAATTGGGAAGGGCCCTACATGGTTCACAGAGTACTAACACGAGGAGCGCTCATATTCGTAGATATGGACAGAGAAGTTTGTCCAAAACCTATCAACTCAAATGCAGTCAAGAGATACTATGTTTAGATTGTTTGTATTTCTTCATCTGATGTAACTGAACTACGCTTGACCTGATTCCCGTTTAAGAGGGGATACATAGGAAGCCCTGTGGGTTCGGTCACAATTCAATAAAATCTTCATTTTCCACCATGGTTAGAAACTGGGACAGAATGTTAAGGAGGACCCTCAAAATTCTGGAGCAAGTTCAGCCAATTTCATCATATGCAGAACGGACAATTGGACCCTCAAAGTTCTAATGCAAAGAAGTCGCAATGTCTCTAAAGTGTCACGGTCATTGGTTCATCTAATTTACTTGATATTGCATACTACTATGTTTTAATTTACTAAATTCATCAAATGCATGCATAGTTTCTCAAAAACTTTATGTTTATGAAACATGTAGATGCTACCCATGGTAACTTGAGCAGGATCTCGATACAGAGCAAAGAAAAGCAAAGCAAGCAGGCGAAAGCATGAACCAACCTTCCCCGCAAAACTCACAATTTTTCTTTGGATGCAGGAATAAGGAATAATCACAAATACGTACACACTTCAAAATCACTATCTTCATAATGACAAAACTGCCAAACGCAAATATGTCTCCAGCTAAGAAATACTCTGCTATCACGCATTATCTTTTCTTTGCATGAGGCTAAGCATTACCTCCCTAATTGCATAAGGGTAAGCATTGCCTTCTATTGCATGAGACTAAGTACTGTATCTCAATTGCATGAGACTAAACATTGTCTCCCATTTTGTATGAGGCTAAGCCCTGCCTCCCCAATTGCATAAGGCTAAGCATTGCCTTTCCATTACATGAGACTAAGCATTGTCTCCCATTTTGCATGAGGCTAAGCCCTGCCTCCCAATTGCATAAGGCTAAGCATTGCCTTTCCATTGCATGAGACTAAGCAATGTCTCCTTTCTTGCATGAGACTAAGCACTATCTCCTTTATTGCATAAATTTAAGCATTGCCTTCCGATTGCATGAGACTAAGCACTGTCTCATAATTGTAGGAGACTAAGCATTGTCTTTAATTGCCGGAGACTAAGCATTGTCTCCTATTTTCCATGAGGCTAAGCCCTGCCTCCTCAACTGCATAAGGCTAAGCATTGCCTTTCCCTTGAATGAGACTAAGCACTATCTCCTAATTGCATGAGACTAAGCATTGTCTCCCATTTGCATGAGACTAAGCATTATCTCCTATTTTGCATGAGACTAAGCATTGTCTCCTATTTTGCATGAGGCTAAGCCCTGCCTCTTCAACTGCATAAGGCTAAGCTCTACATTTCCTTGCATGATACCAAATGCTACGCTACTTAAACTCTATCACTATTCTTCTACTTTCCCAAGGCTAAGCTCTGCCCCCAATCTGATACAGGACTAAGCTGTATCTTGTTTTGCTCTGCATATGACCAAGCATCATGTCTTTGCATCTCATGGACTGAAACATCTCCATTTTGTCCAAAGGTGTCTTAGTCCGAAGGCATTATCCTTATAGCCGAAAGATACCATGCCATGGCCTGAGGATCTTTCAATATTGCACATCATTATTCAAAGGCGTCATAGTTCAGAGGCACCATTTTCATGGCCCGAGAACATAATTTCATGGCATGCGAATCCCTTATCACACGATTTATTGCCCAGGACATCATGGTCTAAGGACATCATCCTCGTCGTCCAAAGACAACGTTCATGGTACAAAGGGAATTTGCATCATGTTTAAATTCTTGTAATAATCTCATATATACTTTCATGCATTGCGTTTAAGTTTTGCAGGTAATCCAGGAGGTAACCATTCTTTTAAACGGGAGCAATCTTTGCTCCGATTTTTGTTTGGTGCTCACGTCCTGAAATTACCTCAAATGCAGCCAACCACCGTGTGTTACCCGCTTCCACTTGATAACCGTTCAAATGCTCATCCATAACCATTCTGAAATACATCCTTTCACAACCTCATATAAACTCATCCGATATTATCATACCTAAAGGAACACTTTCCGAAGCCTACAACCATTCCTGCAACAGCTCCATCGGCTCAGTTCACCGCTGGATCCAGAACTACACGCGGCCTCATTCCCGTAATACTAGGGATATGTAGGCAACTCAGAAACTAGAGTCCGGCCTCTATTTCTCAAATCATCCTGTTCGGTCAAAATCGATCATCATTTCTTTACCCGACAGCTCTTTCATCATTCCCGGGTAAAGAGAGGCAGTTGTTGATACCCAATTCTTCCCTCATATTTTTTAAAATGTATATACATACTTTCAAAATAGTATATTTGCATCATCATCTAGTTTATAAACCTATATAAGCAATTTTCATAATTTTCCATAATTTTTAAAAAACTTTAAATTAATCTCTTTCTTCATTTTATTGTGTAAATATCCAATAATTATCCTTCAAATTATTTTTATGATGATTTAATCATATAAATTATTATTTACACCAACACATATGTTTTATAATATTTACTTCATTTTGTTTCATAATTACATTTGCATTTTTAGGCTAATTGCACATTCTTTGCAATAATAGCCTATATTCATGTATCATCACATTATTTGTGCCAAAATAACATTTTATATTTTTATAATGTTAAGTTATTATTTTCAATCATTTTAGTGCACAAATAATTTTTTTTGTTATTTATTAATTACTTTTATAAATTATGTTTTTGTTAAATATTGGGTATTTTAAAACTAGCCCCAATTCCTAAACAAGTTCGGCCCAAAACCCCGAATACCTCAGCCCAATAACCCCAGCCCAAACTAGATGACCCACTAATCCTAAACCTAGTCACAACCCGCCTAAGCCAACCTGACCCAACCCTCTTAAAATCCAGGTCGTTGATCTTTAAGATCAACAGCCCATATTTAATCCCTCCTTTTAATTAACCCCTCACCCCAAAACCCTAATCACTCCCCTCCAATCCGCCGCCCTCATATCCTCTCAATCTCCCCTCCCTCTATGAATAACCATAAAATTTCCTCTCCCCTAAATCTTCTCCTAATCCTACCAAATATGGGATTCAATGTCTATTTCGTGCCATATTCGACCTCTTTTTGGTACTGGCTATTCTCCTATAGTGCTTGCCTAAACATGACAAGTAGATCTCTCCGAAATCGAACCAAAACTAGTTCAAATCCCTAATTTTTGAGTGTTATTTAGTCTATATGCATCCTAAGCTACTGTGCGTACGATATTTATTTATATTTTGTTGATACTTACTTTCCCTAAAAACTAGGGTTTACATATCTCTTAAATTAATTTTCAGACCTATTTGTACATCTATTTTCCTTTTTTGTCGCTTAAATCACTCAGTTACTGTTTGATTTTTACTACTATATAAACCCCTCCCCCATTCCCTTATAAAGAAAAAAGACTTGAATCGCTAATTTTCACTGAAGAAATTAGTGATTTACTCTGTGTTCATTTATTCTCTTGTTCTGTTTTTGGCTCTTGGCCGACTGAAAGCCAAGGCCACCGGGCTTCCTACTTTTTTGACCTTTCTTGGGTGTGAGCACTGCCCTGGGTTCTTTGAAACTCTTGGGAACTTGACGCATCTGGGATTTTGGGGCATATTGTTGTTCTCTTCTTGTTTGTTGAGCAATAACTGGTTAGTTTCTCAACCTTCGCAATGTTTATTCCATTATGTTCTAATTAGTATATCTATTTTTTTTAAATTGCATGACTTGATATAACCCCTTGACTCTCTTCATGTGTGATTCTGCCTATTGCATGAACTTCTCTAGCATTTTCTCATGCCTAAACTGTTAGTCCCAAAAAATATCTTTGTATCTAACTTAGGCAATTTGGACAGTTTAAAATATGTTTAGCTTAATGTGTTGACAATTTGAGTGTTTGGATTAGTTATGTGGCCTAATCTTGTTTCCTACTTGATTCTGAATTTATATAGTGATTAATATATATTATTAGTATGCCGTAATCTGTTAAGACCTTCACTTTAGTTGTAATCTGCTCCTATGACCATGATTGTCACTCTTACCATGCCAATTCTATACCCCTAACAGCTAATTATCTTAGATTAAACTTTCCTAACTTGTTTTCCCTATAATATTTGATTTTGTGTGCCTTGTTGGTATAAGTTGTACTGTTTAATCCCCGTGTTTTCATCATAATTTGATCCTTTTGGTTTTGAACTTGTTGCATTAGTGATAAGTGTTTGTCCTATTTGGCCTAAGGCTCCTTTGGCTATGTACCCTGTCATCCCAAAAGTCTAAGACTCCTTGCTTCTTATTAATATGTAACCCTGCCCCAATATATTAAGTGATACTTGCAGCATTAACTTGTTTTGTTGAATTCATGCACCCTCTAGGTTGACATGTTCACTATGTGATCACTTTGTAATGTTTGCAAATGCACTTTT
>AWOL01S0021657.1:0-12886 GCA_000715115.1 Nicotiana otophora | reverse complement strand
AATTGAACTAGAAATGTTTGTATTTGGCAAACATGTTTTTCATTATATCTATAAACTTGTAATAATTTGGAAATTATGAATGAAACTGCTAATGGAAGTGAAATGAGAGTTGTTAGTGAAATCTTTTTAGTGCTTGATTAATGGAGTGCATCCCCTCATTATTCATGGACGAGTTTGGGTAGAAGGAAATCTAACAGGCTTGCTCTGCCGGGCTCACTCGGTTGAGCGCCGGTCGCGCTCCCCGAGTTTGGGGCGTGACAGTCAACTCCCTGGTCAAACTTCCAAACTTAAATAACCTATTTTCGCCATTTCAAGCCAAATTTGAATACGGACCTCTGAATAAATATCTGGACACACACCTAAGTCTGAATTCACTATACAGAGCTATTGGAACCATCAAAATTCCATTATGGTGTTGTTTACACATAATTCATCATTCCCTTAATTATTTCAACTTAAGCTTTAGATATTGGTACTAAGTGTTCCAATTCATTCTGAAACCTCCCCGACAAGTCACCTAATTATAATTGAACACAAAATAAGCTGTAAATGGGGAAACTAGGCTGCAATACTCAAAACGACATGTCGGGTCGTTATAGACACCCCATACCACCTAGACACATTCAATGCAATCCGTACAGAACCATCACAACTCGAATACAACTAAAGATGGAAAGAGAGACACATGTGAGAGCTACCTAACAAATGTGGCAAGCACAACTCCCTGTCAGTACCATACTACGAATCCATTCCACAAGGGAGAAACAAAACATACGTACTAATCACAATAGATCTTCATCGTAACATAACTCCACCGTGCCAGTTATCCTAGTACAAACATACCGACCCACACAAAAACACGAGGATCCCATCTTCAGCTCTGAATCACAACTAGAATACACATCACACTAGCTAAAACCTTTCACCCTAAATTCGGTGGAACAAACTCACAACACGTAACTGACTCCCCATTCTTGTACGACACCTAAATCACGAGTTGTAGCCAAACCATCCAGAAATCACATCACAACCTACCATATTAAGTAAAAGAAAGTTCATCCTACTCTCTTGGATCTCGATAGTGGACAATCTAAAATTATAGATATGGGCTACCACTATAGAATCTTTCAACAGGTTCCAACAAATAAACAGAGTAAAAGAATCACGAAACACATCCATACATAAACTAAGGTAGGATGAATCTTACCAATAGATGGAACCTGACCGAATAATACTAATGCGTCTCTTTAATCAACCGAAATAATACATGTAACAGCATCATCTAGTACACCACCCTCAGCCCAACCAGGAAAAACATAACAATGGACCTGGACTCCCCCTATAGGATGATAATTACCCGCCTGACCTCCAAATCTAGCTGGCGAAGCAAGTATAGCAGTAACTGGAGTGGAGCCCATACCCTGAATACTCTGTTGTGGTACACCAGCCTCAAGTCTAGGACAATCCCTCACCATGTTCCTAGTATCCCCACACTTAAAGCAACCTCTCCGCTGACATGGCTATGGAAGTTGTCCTAAACGGGTACTCCGAGACCCATGGATATCTATAGCACCACGTCAAACCTAAAGTGCATATTGAACTGGCTGACCAACAAAACCTCTATCATGATGTGCCCTACATCCAAAATAAGGATCAGTAGATCCTCCCGGTCCACAAGACCTCTTAAACTCTATGTCCTCCCTCTCTTGGCCTCGCATACCCTTAAACCTTCGAGCGATTTCCACAACATGCTGAAATAGAGTATCCATCTCCAACTCCAGAGTCATGCTAAATCTAATACCATAACTGAGTCCTTCATTGAATCTGCAAAATCGATCTATGACTGTAGCAACGAAGGCGTATGTTGGTATAACTCACTGAATCTGAGAGAATACTATGACACTGACATAGTCCCCTAACGCAGCTGCTCAAATACTGTGCGCCATGCATCTCGAAGGTTCCGGGGAACAAACTCTCTAAAACACATCTCGAAAAATTTAGCCTGAGTGGGGCTGCATCAGCTGGACTACCCTCCTCGTAAGCCTGCCACCACCTATATGCTACTCCTAACAGCTAAAATGTAGTAAAGGCGACTACGCTCATCTCCACAACACCCATGGTGTGCAGAATACGATGGCACTTGTCTAGAAAACCATGCGCATCCTCAGTAAGTTCACAATCATAAGTAAGAGGTTATTACTTCTTGAAACTCTCAAGTCTTAGTTGCTCCTTCTCAGATGCCTCTAGCCTGAGCTCATGCTAAACCTAATTAACAAGCTGTGTTGGCATAACTCTCGGAACCTGATAACACGGACTTGCTATTCTGAAGTGTGGGCAGCGCGGGTATGATGATAGCATCCTAGGAAGCTCAACTCTATTCAAGGACAAGGATAAAGCTTAGGAATCTCAAAGAGGGCCTTTAACAAGATGTCAAGCTAAAGAGTTGCAAAACAAGGTCATTAAACTCCAAGTGCAAATAAAGAAGTTGTTAATTGGGAGAAAGAGCTTAAGGATAAAGGATATGAATTGGCTAGGTGTTACACGTGTTTTATGGCCCACATTTATGTCCAAGAAGAAGAGTATTGGATCCCAAGATACATCCTTTGAATAAGATCCTAATAAATCCTACTTTTGGACCATTTTGGCACCTAAAATGTGTCCAAACTTGCAGCCCAATAAGTCCTACATGAAGCCATGTTTTTGTAACATAGAAAGGACTTACTTTATGTCAAAGAAGGGTACAATAGTCCTGCTAGAAGTTCAGTGCATGTTGGTGCCAAGTTGCTTGCAAATTTACTTCAAGATTTTCAAGATTTCCAATCCAAGATTGGTTTTGGACTTTCAAGATCATATCCTATGGTAGTTGGACATTTTTTCCAAAGTAGTTAGGACTTTATTTCTTTTTCAAAAATTTATAAGGGTTCCAAGATTGGTTTTGGACTTTCAACATCATATCCTAAGGTAGTTGGACATTTTGTCCAAAGTAGTTAGGACTTTTTGTCCAAAGTAGTTAGGATTTTCTTTCTTAATGTTTTTGGTAGAATTACGGGACTCCCTCTCTATATAAAGGGGTTTATTCTTTCTTATTAGGAAGATCATGATAGACAATATCAACAACAATTGTGAGATTTTTCTTGTACTCTTGTGTATGGCTACTCTTGGGTTTATTCTTCAACCATCAAGAATCAACTTAAGGTGGTAAGATTAAACCCTTTTCGAAATCCTAGATCACTTCTAGGTATTCATGAAAGGTGATAAGCTTAGGCTTATTGTTGTTCTTGTTATTATAAAGGGTCGTGTTTCACAATCTCTCTCTTGTTTTTATTCCTATACCAAAGGCGATTAGTTCTTCGTTAGCTAATTGTTGTTGCTAGAATTTAACTTCAAGAATAAACTTCTTGAATTCAAGAAACTCTTCTTGAATTCATTCTATTTTTAATTTCCGTTTTTTTCATTCCTTTATTTTCTTTTAGCTTCCGCATGTTTTTCTTATTTTTTGTTAGTAACTCTTGGACCCCTATCGTGTTGTTTTTAAGTGGTATCAGAGCATAGGCTAATCAAGATTTCAATCTTGATAATCTTGGAAGGTACTTGTATAAAAAAAATGAAAATCAGCCCAAAAAAAGAAGAAGTGTTATTGCTCATTTTTATTTTCAGAATTCAAGTATTATTTGGTTTCCAAGTCAAGAAAGGAAACAAGAAGAGGGGATCTAGTTCTTGAAGATTAAGGTAACTTCATTACTTATTCTAGTGGGTTTTGGGTTTCTTAAATTCTTTCAATATTTCTTCTACTAACCAATTCCTATTCTTCCTAGGCCTTGTCCTTCACTTTTCTTTTCTTTTTCTAACTCTACATTCTTATCACTAAGGTTGTGACCAGTAAGTTTTATTAATAAATCTAAAGATTAACAACCAAGAGTTACTTTGAGTGGAAAAAGAAAAGATAAGTGAACATTAGAAGTAAAAGCCAAATTTGAGACATATTTCTTCTAATCTATGGCATGATGTCTCAAACAGGTAGTTACAGTGGAAGGAGGAGAGCTATGAATCAACAACTTGAAAAGTCAAACTTACAATATACCAAATGGAAGGAAGACAATGGTAAANCTTATTCTAGTGGGTTTTAGGTTTCTTAAATTCTTTCATTTTTTCTTCTACTAACCAATTCCTATTCTTCCTAGGCCTTGTCCTTCACTTTTCTTTTCTTTTTCTAACTCTACATTCTTATCACTAAGGTTGTGACCAGTAAGTTTTATTAATAAATCTAAAGATTAACAACCAAGAGTTACTTTGAGTGGAAAAAGAAAAGATAAGTGAACATTAGAAGTAAAAGCCAAATTTGAGACATATTTCTTCTAATCTATGGCATGATGTCTCAAACAGGTAGTTACAGTGGAAGGAGGAGAGCTATGAATCAACAACTTGAAAAGTCAAACTTACAATATACCAAATGGAAGGAAGACAATGGTAAAGTTACATGGTAAAGTGATGTCTGTGATTCATGCCCTTAGAATTGACAAAGCATTTGGCTATAACTTAATTAGCACTTATATGGTTGAGAAATTGAACTTGCCTTGTTTTGAGATTATTGAACCGTACATGTTGAAATGAGTAAAGGTGGATAAAAGAGTATTATTGCCATTCTCTATTGGAAGGTATGGGGATGTGATTTGGTGTGATGTAATTCACAGGAATAGTTTTCATATCTTGTTCGGAAGGCCATGGTATGTCGATAAAAGTGCTTCATATAGTATGATAAAAATAGATACTCTTTTGAGGTTAATGGGAAGAAACTCATTCTTGGGCTTTTGACTCCCTCACAAATTTGTGAAGATGAAAAGATCGTTAAAGAGAAGGTGGAAAAACATGAGAGAGCAAAGAATGAGAGGAGTAAGGGAGTGCATGCTGACATTCCAAGATAGGAAAAAAGAGAGGCTGACTTGAGTGAAAAGAGTGGGATGTAAAGTGAGGTAAAGAGTGATCTTTAGAAAAAAGAAAAGAGAAAAGGCAATGAGATAAACAAAGTATATGAGGTAGCGAGAGAAAAACAAGAGGGATTGAGCGAAGAAAGAGAAAAGCTCTTTAGTGAGAGAAAAGAGGCTAAGGGTGAGGAAAACGTTAGTTCTGTGATAAAAGCCAAAGAGAGTGTTAGCAAGAAAAAAATCTCTTTACTTCCTAACACATTAACTCTTTATTGTTTTATCTTGTAAGTTTATGCAACCACGTGTTGAAATACCTATTGAAAGGGGTGGTGAGGTGCAAAAGACTGTGGCAAAACATCCAATTGGATTCCAACATGAATTTGGCGATATCTATTCTTGTTGAATGGTGGAAGAAAAAATCTTGGTTAAACTCTTTGTTATTGAACCTTTTCACTATTTTGATTCTTATATACAGGTTTACGACATGGAGTTGCCTAAAAGCATTGCTAAGTGGGAGCCATTTCATAAAAAAATACAAGGTGGTGATGATCCATTGGTAAATAAGTCCAAGTACGGTATGTATAATTGGTTTATTTCTTGGCCTTTCTAGAACACCCAAGGTATTTTTGAAGCTAATGAATTATACTCTTATTTCTTATGTTGGTGACATTTTAATATTTGTGGATGATGATATTTTGATGCACATCAAGTCATTATTTGTAAAATCTAAGTTAAAGTACAAGAGTAATTTGCTTCCTTTTGAAATTGTGTATGAGATAGATGATTATGTATTCCAACTTGGTAGAAAGAGGCATGAAATTTATGAGAAGAGACTTGTGAATGAGTCAAACATTTCTTCTTCTCTTATTGAAGTGGATAATGAATTTTCATGTAATCAATTGCTAGAATGTGATTTTTGTTGTGGGATGGGGAGTCATTCTTTAAGTCATGTTCATTCTGAGCTTGTCTAAGTGTTTGCTACTAGTAAATAGGATATAAATGATTGTTGTGACGTTTACGATCAAATACTCTTTTAGGTAGAGGAATCCATGAGATTTGTAATTGTAGATAGTTGGCTATATCATAAAATTGTCTTCAATGATACATGTAGTAAAGATACTTGTATTAAATGGATGTGTGGTCGATCTTTTATAATTTCTTTGTCATGTATGCCTATGGACTACCTTACCGACAAGATCAAATTGCAAGTTCCATTGCATAGTGCATCTAAGAGAGGTTTTTATTGTATTAATCTAGGTAGGCATAAATTTTATTGGGATGATGATGTCCATATGATTTAAAAGGGAGTATTTACACCTATTAGGATTAATTTGGTTAAATAGACACATGGTCACTATCTTATTTTATTCCTACTATTATATCAGATTAGTGGATGTCATTTACTAGTGCGTGTTTTCTTTTTCTTGCAAGGTCAAAATTCAAGGACGAAATTTCTTCAAGAAGAGGGGAACTATAGCTTCCTAGTAAGCTAAACTCTATTAAAGGATNCCCACTATTATATCAGATTAGTGGATGTCATTTACTAGTGCGTGTTTTCTTTTTCTTGCAAAGTCGAAATTCGAGGACGAAATTTCTTCAAGAAGAGGGGAATTATAGCTTCCTAGGAAGCTAAACTCTATTCAAGGACAAGGATAAAGCTTAGGAATCTCAAAGAGGGCCTTCAAAAAGATGTCAAGCTAAAGAGTTGCAAAACAAGGTCATTAGACTTCAAGTGCAAATAAAGAAGTTGTTAATAGGGAGAAAGAGCTCAAGGATAAAAGATATGGATTGGATAGGTGTTACAATTATTTTATGGCCCAAAGTTATGTCCACCAATAGGAGTATTAGATCCCAAGAGACATCCTTTGAAGAAGGTCATAATCAATCAACTTTTTGACCATTTTGGCACCTAATATGTGTCCACACTTGCAGTCCAATAAGTCCTACATGAAGTCACGTTTTTATAACGTAAAAATGACTTACATGATATAAAAGAAGGGTACAATAGTCGTGCTAGATGATGAGTGAAAGGTGGTGCCAAGTTGCTTGAAAATTGCCTTCAAGCTTTCAAAGTCCAAGATCGGTTTTGGACTTTCAAGATCATATCCTATGGTAGTTGGAAATTTTGTCCAAAGTAGTTAGGACTTTATTTCTTTTTCAAAGATTTCTAAGATTTTGAATATTTGTTTTGTATTTTCATGATCATATCCTAAGGTAGTTGGACATTTTGTCCAAAGTAGTTAGGATTTTCTATCTTTACTTTTTTGGTAGAATTAAGTGACTCCCTCTCTATATAAAGGGGTATATTCTTTATTTTTAGGAAGATAATGATAGACAATATCAAGGATATGAATTGTCTAGGTGTTGCAATTATTATATGGCCCACGTTTATGTCCAAGAAGAGGAGTATCGGAACCCAGGAGACATCCTTTAAAAAAGGTCCTAATTAGCCCAGTTATTGACCATTTTGGCACCTAAAATGTGTCCAAACTTGCAGCCCAATAATTCCTACATGAAGTCACATTTTGATAGCATAAAAAGGACATACGTGATGTCAAAGAAGGGTATAATAGTCGTGGTAGAAGTTGAGTGAAAGTTGGTGCCAAGTTGCTGGCAAATTTCCTACAAGATTTTCAAGATTTCCAACTCCAAGATTTGTTTTGGACTTTCAAGATCATATCCTATGGTAGTTGGACATTTTTTCCAAAGTAGTTAGGACAATATTTCTATTTCAAAGATTTCAAAGATTTGTTTTGGTCTTTCAAGATCATATCCTAAGGTAGCTAGACATTTTGTCCAATGTAGTTAGGTCTTTTTGTCCAAAGTAGTTAGGATTTTCTTTCTTTATTTTTTTTTGGTTGAATTAAGTGACTCCCTCTCTATATAAAGGGGTATATTATTTGTTTTTAGGAAGACCATGATAGAAAATATTAAGGATATGAATTGGCTAGGTGTTGCAATTATTTTATAGCCCAAGTTTATGTCCAAGAAGAAGAGTACTGAACCCCAAGAGACATCCTTTGAAGAAGCACCTAATCAACCCACTTTTGGACCATTTTGGCACCTAAAATGTCTCCAAACTTGTATCCCAATAACTCATACATGAAGTCATGTTTTTATAACTTATAAAGGACTTACTTGATTTCAAAGAAGGGTATAATAGTCGTGGTAGAAGTTGAGTGAAAGTGGGTGCCGAGTTGCTTGCAAATTTCCTTCAAGATTTTCAAGATTTCCAATTCTAAGATTGGTTTTGGAGTTTCAAGATCATATCCTATGGTAGTTGTATATTTGCTCTAAAGTAGTTAGGACTTTATTTATTTTTCAAAAATTTCAAAGATTTCCAAGATAGGTTTTGGACATTCAAGATCATATCCTAATGTACTTGGACATTTTGTCCAATATAGTTAGGACTTTTTGTCCGAAGTAGTTAGGTTTTTATTTCTTTATTATTTTGGTAGAATTAAGTGACTCCCTCTCTATATAAAGGGATATATTATTTCTTTTTAGGAAAATCATGATAGACAATATCGACAACAAATGTGAGATTTGTCTTGCTCTCTTGTGTGTTTGCACTCTTAGATTTACTCTTTAACCTTCAAGAATCAACTTAAGGTGGTAAGATTAAACCTTTTCGAAATCTTAGATCACTTATAGGTATTCAAGAAATGTGATAAGTTTAGGCTTATGTTTGTTCTTTTTATTCTAAAGGGTCGGGTTTCAGAATCTATCTCTTGTTTTTAATTCTCTCCCAATCGCGATTAGTTCTTAGTTAGCCAATTGTTCTTGCTAGGATTCCACTTCAAGAATAGACTTCTTGAATTCAAGAAACTCTTTCTTGAATTCAATCTATCTGTCATTTTTGTTTCTTTATTTTCTTTTAGCTTCCGCACGGTTTTCTTGTTTTTCTTTAGTAACTCTTAGACCCCTATCATGTTGTTATCATCTGAGCTCCTCCCTCAGTCTGTGAAGTAGTTGATACAACCATAATTAATCCCGCCTGAGTCAATATACCAAACATGCTAAGGAACTACGCTAAAGCCTCCTGAAGTCCGGGGGTAGCAATAGGCACCTTTGGTGCCTGGCGCGCAACCGGAGCTACTAATGGCTCCTTAGCTACTGCTCTGGTAGGTTATATACTTGTAGCATGTGCTCCTCATCGGCCTTTACCTCTACCTCTGCCTCATCATCTGGCAACACCGGCTCTGGAGGTAGTATCATCGCTAACTGTAGCTTGTGTCCTCACCATCTATGTGAGAATATAATGACAAAGGCTCAAACTCTGAAATCAAAAAACTCGCAGGATGGGATTGAAAGAAGTGAAGGATCCTAATAGTTTCGTAGTCTCTCGGAGATACTGATGTGTAAGTCTCTACTAAGCTTTTGTATGACTCATAGCACCTATCAACCTAAAGCTCTGACACAAACTCGCGACTCCAAATTCCCACCTTAGGATGTCATGATGGCACCTGGACTCTAAGACTAGGTAAGCCCAACATACAATGAGATTTAACAGAATTTACAAATTAGATGTCAAATTAAACTATTAAGCTATCATAATAAAACCTAAACAGTACAACTGTCAAAAATTTCAAAAACCTGGTAGAAACGAGTCATAAGCTCTACAGAGAGTGCACTAATAATCTCTAAATACAATACTGGTTTGAACATGAGATAAATATTAATACAACTAAAAGAAGGTGATGACTCTGTGGCCTGCGAGCATCGAGCAGATGGACCTTTAAGTCTCCGAATATAAATGGTCAGTCACTAGCGTCCGACATGGGCAGATGTACTGGATCTTAATAAAAATGTGCAGAAGCGTAGAATGATTACATCACAATGTTACATAGTAAGTATTATGACTAACCTCGGTGGAGAAGTGATGAAGAATAGTCAAGACACCTACTAGACAAAATAACCTGTGCAAGTAATAATATAAAGCTAACAAAGGAACAAATTTCAATGTAAGGCTAAACTGGGAAACAGTAAGTATATAACGCTTGCAAATGGAAAGTAGGAGCAATAGTAAGCAACAATGAGTAAACATGTGATAACGCTGCAAGGTAACTAGAACACAGTTAAAGTACTATTGAAACCAATTAAGGAAAACAGTGACAACCAAATAATAAACCATTATTTCACAAGGATTATACAAGAATTACACCGAGGTACCATGCCTCATAATAACAAATCACGGGTCCCAAATCATGATTCGTAATCACATGGCATCTCGTGCCCACTTTGTTAATCACAACTGCACGGACAACTCACGCGCTGCACGGGCAACTCATGTGCCAGTACCAATAATAATAACCCCATACCCGCATGGATAACTCATGTGTCAGTACCAATAATAATAACCACATACCCGCATGGATAACTCAATCCAGTCCTCACACAGAAAGCAGATATACAAGAATACATGTACATGATAAATAAACATCAAGAATTATACTTCTGGATTGATATAGGTGACAAATTATGGTGTATGGTTGTGCAAGTGTACTATCACAGCTCGAGTCAACAAGTAATATCAGAGACACCTAATAGCACATTGGAAACAACACAACTAAAGCCCTTGATATGCATTACTCACACAAGATAGTCACACCACCACACAAATATTATCAATGACAATGCCCCCCGGCCATCACAAATCATCCCCGACATAGCCCCCTTGTCTTGACGTGTGTGCAACAATAAAGTAAATGCGTACCTTATCTCGCTACATACGAATAATAATTATCACGCCTTGTCTTGCCACATAAACCAAACATATATAGCCTGCATTGTGACGCCGCATGTGCAAATGTCAATAATAACAATAGCACCAACAACTCACGTGCAAACACCATGACAATCCTCTAAACAATCCCACATGTGCCAAAAATATAACAGCACAATATAACAACTCGCACCACATGTGCCCATATGCCACAACATTTCCTTACCAACAATCCCAATACCACAACAACACATCGCCCACGGCTCAACAACACTGAGTACAATGACAACAACAATAACACAGGAGTATGGCAGGTAACTCAACACAAGAATTACAATAACACAATGAAACGGAAGAATAAGCTCAATAATGAATGACATAATAA
Organism: Nicotiana otophora; assembly: GCA_000715115.1. Taxonomy (NCBI): domain Eukaryota; kingdom Viridiplantae; phylum Streptophyta; class Magnoliopsida; order Solanales; family Solanaceae; genus Nicotiana; species Nicotiana otophora. The sequence continues at coordinate 1,854 of AWOL01S0021657.1, read as the reverse complement.
GTAATAATGACTTAAAATAAGAATAACTCAACTTGTCGTTTTGAGAATTAACGTCCCGTTCAAAAGTTTAGGGTCCCGATCATCTTTGTAATATGTATTATGACTTGCGTGTGCGGTTGCGTTTGGTTTTCGGATGATTCGAGATAAATTGGAAGAACAATTCTCATTTAAGAAGCTTAAAAGAAAAGAGTTGACCGGAGTTTGACATTTATAATTTTATAATTTTAATGGCTTCGTATAGTGATTTCAGACTTAGGTGTATGTCTGGATTTGGATTTGAAGTCCGTAGGACAATTCGGCTCATTATGGTGAAAATTGGAAAAGTTGAAGTTTTAAAATAGTTATAAGTTGGCCGAATGTTGATTTTGTTGATAACGAGGTCAGATTTCAATTAAATAAAATGAAACATGTCCATTATGTCATATATGACTCATGTGCAAAATTTGAAGTCATTCCGGATTAATTTGATATGTTTCGGCGCAAATTATAAAATTTGAGAAATTTATAAACTCATAATTCGATTTGAGACTTGATTTATAATTCTGACGTTTTTTGACATGGTTTAAGGCCTCGACTAAGTTTGTATTGTAGTTTAAGACATGGTTGTATATTTAATAAAGGTCCCAAGTGCCTCGGGTGAGTTTCGAATAGGGTTCGGATCGATTTGAGCTTTGGTGAAGTTGCTGGAAATTCTAGTTTTTGCTCCAACCATTGGATACGGTTGCTAAAACCGTTGGACATGGTTGCTCCAACCATTTAAGAAATGAAGGTTCTGGAATTCATTGCGGTTCAGCGCATCTTATGGTTGACCTCATGGTTGGGAAATTGAAGGCAAATGTTTGGAAGAATAGGGCATTTCTGCGACCCATTATGCTAAGTGAGGCAATCATTTGGGCCATTTTTGGATGTTATTTCGCGGCCCATTATGTGACCGCAAAGCTATTTCACTGGCCGCGCACTTAATCGCAGAACCAACATGGAAATTTTGCGGAGGGAGGTTCTGCGGCATATTATGCGACCGCAGAACAGGTCTAGGGACCGCATAACGGTCGCAAAGTGGGGCAGACTAGCCCAGTTCCGGAGGGCCATTTCGCGGCGTATTTCGTGGAGTATTTCGCGGACCGCAGATTCCATTTCGGAGCTTCATTTTTGGGTTTTTATAACCCGACCCCATTTTGTTATTTAGAATCTATGGACCATTTCTGAAGGGAGAACTTGATATTTTGAGTGAGAGAAAGGACTCTAGAGAGGAAGAGAGTTCTTCAATCAATTATTCCCCAATTCTTACTCAAAATCTTGGAAGAATTAACAAGGGAAGCACACTAGGTCTTCATCCTAGAGGTAAGATTCTACACCATATCTCTTAATTTCTAAATTTAACTATAAATGGGCAATTAGTAAGATAATTCATGGGTATGAGAGTGGCTATTTTGAATATAGGATTGATCATGGGATGTAGGGAGATTGTTGAGCTAAAATAGTAAAGAAGGGGTTGTGGGATGAATGAATGCTCCATAAAAGGATCTTGAAACCTTAATGTACACCTAATGCTTGATAAAATGCTCAAATGAGCTAGAACCATGAGCATCTTCCTAATTCAATTTGTTAATTTTTTAAAATTGATTGAAGTTGCTAAGATTTCAGGAATATTTTAAAGTTAAGGAAGCTCAAGTGAGGTATGTTGGCTAAACTCTTCTCTTAAAAATTGAACCCCACAATATCCATGTAAGTCCTGAGTTACTCATTGTGAATCGATTACCTGAATAAGCTTGTGTCAACAGACATCCGTGCTCAATATGTAATTCAAATGCTCTTTTTATGTTGTACTACTATTTGAGAATGTGTTCAAAGTAT
>AWOL01S0021656.1:4926-15213 GCA_000715115.1 Nicotiana otophora | reverse complement strand
TTGCCATCTTCTATTTTTATAGCAGCTGCATACCCATATTTGACAAAGTATTCTCTATCTCCATGGTCTGCATGATCTCAACCGCATGAAAGGCGACCCCATCCAATCCTTCTATGAATGGAATTATGTGTTCTAGATAAGCTGACAGGCTCTCTTCATCGTGAATTACAATCTCCTGGCAATCCCGCTCGAACTTCATACATTGATGGAGAGTGGACAGAAGTGCTACTGCCATATGTATCCAGGGCCTTCCCAACAACAGCTTATAGGAAGACGATATGCCCATTACTTGAAACAGTATTGGGAATTCAGCTGGTCCAATTTGTAGGGCTAAATAGATCTCTCAAATGATGTCCTTCTGTGACCCATCGTAAGGTCACTCTTACATGTTTTTCCTTCACCACTCTCTAATGGATACCCAATTGTCATAGAGTAGAGAACAAGAAAATGTTCACTCTGCATCCTCCGTTTACCAGCGTTCGAGACACCACCTTATCCCTGCACTTGACTGTGAAATGCAGGGCTCTATTATGATCTACGCCTCCTGTGGGAAGCTCGTCTTTGAAAGGAAATCTTGTTTGTCTCGATCATCTTTCCAATGGTTGCTACCAACGCCTTACTAGTAGTGTTGCTCAGCACACATAATCCACATAACACTTTTATCAAAGAATCTTTACGACTGTCAAAACTCATCGGCAAATCCATGATCGATATGTGTACAAGGGTTTTCTTTAGTTGTTCTTGCATGGAGTACTCTTTAACTAGTATCTTCCTCCAAACTTATGCCGCCTCAGCATATGTTATGTTTCTCCTCTTAATCTGTTACTTGGATTTCCTTGGTTTATCTGCTCGAGAGCATAACACCTTCTTGACATGGTCATCCCGTGAGCAACTACGGAATCTATCATATTTGTTTTCCTTTCTGCTGATACTTTCATGGAACTGTCTTGTATTCTCAGCTCTCCTTATTCTTGATGGTAGTAGTGGAATATTGTTGGTACATCAGGACCATCAGTGGAGGTTTCAACTTTACAGTAATCAATAGAGTCATTCAGGGTGAAACTCTTGTAGCCTTGACATTCCCAATTGTGACGATGGTCCCCTTCAGATCATAATCTTCATCTAAAGCGATCATGTTAGCTCCTTGATTTCTATATTTCGACTGTGGGTTATGGTTCACATTCAATGGAGCCGGGGTACATTTGATGGCTCCATTCTTGATCAACGACTCAATCTCAGTCTTCTTCTTGAAGCAGTCCTCGATATCATGGTCAGGTACACCTGAATAGTAGGCACATTGTTTGGTTGCATCAAATTATTTGGAAGTTTGGTCGGGACTTCTCCCTTTAACTGGATATATCCAACCGGCTCACCTAAGCCATTCAAACAACTTGGCTAATGGTTCAGCAATCGGGGTTTAGATTTTGGGGTTTCGTTCTTCAATGTTTGGGCGTGGCCGGGGTGCATAGGTGTCACGCCCCGTTTTCTCGCACAAGCGGGCTTTCACGTGTGACAACTCGTTTAAAGGAGGCATTAAAAGAGAAGAGTCACCACATAATAATTTTTAAGGTGTGTTAGGGCACCAATTTGCGAATACCTCTATTTGNAACCATTAATTCTAGAAATAATGAATGGACAAGGCTAAATAATAAACACCAAATCATAAACAAGCATTAGATTAATCACCTATAAGGTTTACACACTAGGTCTGGGTCACAACCCTAGCGAAAATCTGGGCACTCATGATAGAATTTGAAGAAACAAAGAAGAAGAACTAACTAATGTAATAAAACAAAATTAAATTGATAAAACAAATATTTCTTCACATTAAATGGTCACTAATTACCCAAAGTATCAAAGTATGACGACTACAACACTAAATATTACAAAACTTGCCTTAACAAAGTGTTTCCCGTCTATTTATAGTGGCCCAAAATTCGCTGATAAAAATGTTCTTCGGGAGGTTCTACGGCCGCACACATATGTGGTCTGCACTTTTCTTACCTCTACAGGTGCAGGACTTCTGCAGCTACACAATTCAGTCTGCCACTGCACTTTAGGTTCTGCGGCCGCACTTTTCCTTTTGCAGCTGCACTTTTGGCAAGGCTTAACACTTGGTCGTTTTGCACATTCCCTGAACTTTTTGAATTCTTGTCAGTGCGACCATGTTTTGAGGCCCCATAAATTTTATGTGGTCTGCACTTTTCCAAATCTCCTCTAAGCTTCAGGTAGCAGATCTGTGGCCGCCACAGTAATTCTATGGTCTGCACTTTCTTTTGGGGACTGCACTTTTGGCATGCTGCGCTCCTTCTTGCTTTATGAGCCGAAACACGCCTTTTTTAGTTAGATTTCTTTGTTGAGGCCCAATTCTCCAACATGCCTATAATTTGCACAATTTCATTAGTTTTGTGAAGAAACATCAACACTCGCAGACTAAAACTAAGAAGGTACTAATAAGTGGTTAAAATCAATACTTATCAACTCCCCCAAACTTAAGTCTTTTCTTGTCCTCAAGCAAATATATTAGTTACCACCTCCTCAAAGTTAAAGGTCATTTACCATCTCCTCAAAGTTAAAGGTCATTTAAAAGAGTCAATTTGTTACATGTCGTAATCGCGGAACGCGACTTTTTAACAATTTGAGTACTGAAAAGAAAAACTAAGTATAAACAAAAACAAAAAATGAATTTGTAGTGACTTTAAGAAAATCAATTCTTTTATTTCATCAAAAGGAATGTCTGAACGTTCAAGGAGGCAATTGACAAAAGAGTACAGGCACGGTTCAATCCTTAATTGATCGTGCATTTTGTTTTTCGAAATTACTACAATTCCACACTACCAATACACCCAGCGAACCAGAGATGGGTTGGTGGTACAATTCTACAAGGCCTCTCGTGGTTTGACATCCCGAATGGTCTATGTCACGGCATTCCTCGATCATTGTCAGAATCAGTCATCCCATTCAATCAATGATGTCATTCTCTGGTGCCGAGCTCTGATCTGGACCCGAAACACGCTCTGACATAAAATCCTTCTTCCTAAATTTACCGGTGTATATCTTTTGGAGTGTAGGTGGATACCCCAAACCAACAGTANATATATATATATATATATATATATGAGTTTTTGTGTATGTTTACCCCTTAGATGAGACAGACGATATTTTTAGATGATTCAAAATATGGTCTCATCGGTGTAGGTTGAGGGTTATTCCTCTAGAGTTCACAGTTACAGAGTGGTATGCTCGGGCCGAGTATGGTACTGGGTGCCGGCCACGTCCCTTCAGGTTTGGGGCGTGACAAACATGTTTTGCAGCCCCATAAATGTTGTGTTGTCTGCACTTTTCCAAATATCCTCTAAGCTTCAGGTAGCAGATCTGCGGCCTGCACGGTAATTCTATGGTCTGCACTTTCTTTTGGGGGCTGCACCTTTGGCATGCTGCGCTGCTTCTTGCTTTATGAGCCGGAACACTCCTTTTTTAGTTAGTTTCTTTGTTGAGGTCCAATTCTCCAACATGCCTACAATTTGCACAATTTCATTAGTTTTGGGAAGAAACATCAACACTTGAAGACTAAAACTAAGAAGGTACTAATAAGTGGTTAAAATCAATACTTATCAACTCCCCCAAACTTAAGTCTTTTCTTGTCCTCAAGTAAATAGATTAGTTACCACCTCCTCAAAGTTAAAGGTCATTTACCATCTCCTCAAAGTTAAAGGTCATTTAAAAGAGTCAATTTGTTACATGTCGTAATCGCGGAACGCGACTTTTTAACAATTTGAGTACTGAAAAGAAAAACTAAGTATAAACAAAAACAAAAAATGAATTTGTAGTGACTTTAAGAAAATCAATTCTTTTATTTCATCAAAAGGAATGTCTGAACGTTCAAGGAGGCAATTGACAAAAGAGTACAGGCACGGTTCAATCCTTAATTGATCGTGCATTTTGTTTTTCGAAATTACTACAATTCCACACTACCAATACACCCAGCGAACCAGAGATGGGTTGGTGGTACAATTCTACAAGGCCTCTCGTGGTTTGACATCCCGAATGGTCTATGTCACGGCATTCCTCGATCATTGTCANCGGGGTGCATAGGTGTCACGCCCCGTTTTCTCGCACAAGCGGGCTTTCACGTGTGACAACTCGTTTAAAGGAGGCATTAAAAGAGAAGAGTCACCACATAATAATTTTTAAGGTGTGTTAGGGCACCAATTTGCGAATACCTCTATTTGACTAGTTCGTGTCACAAAAGATCGGGTAAGGGCTCAAGTTACTTCAAACAGAAGGTGTTAGGAACTCTTCAAGGTCCACAATTGTGGGCCCCGAAGGAATTTTGAACTATGTGGATTATGTGATTAGTCTAGGTGATCAAGAAAACAAAGGGAAATATAGAAGTCAAAGAGTCTTATCTTAACACATGAGAATTGGTACAAATCCTTAATGATTAGAAGGATACAACTATATTGGTCTATGTTAAATGGCTAAGTGTAGATAACCAGCATAAAAAGAAGGGGGGGGGGAGTTCCTAAGTTTTTTAGCCAAAAGGATCACCCCATGCAACATAGATAATACTTCACAATTACCTTAAGGTAGGGCTTGCTCATATTATTCAGCAGGCAAAGACTATCATCTCTTGCTACCCAATTACTATGTTGAAATTGTTACTTAAATGGGCTCTAATTCAATTCTAAATCGTATCCTAGGTGTGCATTAACTGTCCCATGCATATGGTCCATGAGGNAGGTGTGCATTACCCGTCCCATGCATATGGTCCAGGAGGCTTTGGACCTCTATTCGGGTGGTTATTGACTTCACCTAGGTTTCTCATATTGATAAAAGTAATTGCGCATTCAAAAGAAGTATGACTACATATAATAGAAAAGAGAGGATCATGTTAGCCTCCGAACGTAGCAACAAAGCAAGCAAACGAGTTCCAAGATACACAGTAGACCATTTCAGGATTAAGAAGTATTTGAGTCGTTAAGCCTTATAGGCATGATTTCTATACGATTCTAATTTCAAGTCGTACATGCAGTGCTATTGTTCAAAATTAACTAATTTGCAGATTACAGGTGTTATAAAACCAATAGATATGATTTCTAAGTTGTTTGAGCAACGGGAAGTGAGAGCTATTAGAAACCTGGCATTACCAATGTTTGATTCGATAGACATGCTCTCTAGGCATGTAACAATATACTATAGACCAGATTTCTTATGGTTGGTATCTGAACTCGATTTTTTCGTAATTATCCTATAGGCATGCTATCTAGGTGGAAGTATAATAAAACAATAGAACTAGCCAATTAATTAATTAGTTACGACCCATTTAGTAATGGTATCTAGATGAGCGTTAACAAAGGTATGTATGATTACAACCCTATAGGCATGCTATCTAATAATCATATAGAAGTAGACATGAGAGCAGGTAAAATATTTAGTCAAACAATCATGATATTGAATAATGTACAAGTATTAAGCTAGTTAAGTGGAGTGTGTGATTTCCTCTAGGCATGGTTTCTATCTCTGGACAAAAATAAAGCATGTCGAACAAAGTAGCAAACAAAGCAGGTAGGTCATATAGGTATGCTCTATACCCATTTATGCGAGAATTAGGAGACCCCAACCCTTTTTACTAATCTCCGCATCGTGTTTTTACAAATTATTATTGGCCTTATTGAATAATTACATGTACAAATATGAATACATAATAACCCAGTAATAACTGGGCCTTTAGATAGGTTTAGAATTCCTTATGGACTGCAGGCCCAGACTCCAAGTGCAAACAATGTTCTTCATTCTTTCAANCCGTACTTCATCATTTCTCTCATTTCCATCTTCTATCGGTATAGCAGCTGCATACCCATATTCGACAAAGTATACTCTATCTCCATGGTCTGCATGATCTCAACAACATTAAAGGCGACCCCATCCAATCCTTCTATGATTGGAATTGTGTGTTCTAGATAAGCTGACAGGCTCTCTTCATCGTGAATTACAATCTCCTGGCAATCCCGCTCGAACTTCATACATTGATGGAGAGTGGACAGAAGTGCTACTGCCATATGTATCCAGGGCCTTCCCAACAACAGCTTATAGGAAGACGATATGTCCATTACTTGAAACAGTATTGGGAATTCAGNGTGTGATTTCCTCTAGGCATGGTGTCTATCTCTGGACAAAAATAAAGCATGTCGAACAAAGTAGCAAACAAAGCAGGTAGGTCATATAGGTATGCTCTATACCCATTTATGCGAGAATTAGGAGACCCCAACCCTTTTTACAAATCTCCGCATCGTGTTTTTACAAATTATTATTGGCCTTATTGAATAATTACATGTACAAATATGAATACATAATAACCCAGTAATAACTGGGCCTTTAGATAGGTTTAGAATTCCTTATGGACTGCAGGCCCAGACTCCAAGTGCAAACAATGTTCTTCATTCTTTCAATTCCAAAGCAGGCCCAACATACTAGGACCAGATGAATAATTTTTTACCCAAAGGATCTTAAGCTTGGCTATATAGATGACACTACACACATCGTTAATTGAATAGCTCTAAAAATTAAAACACTCAGTCCTTAAGTTGTGACCAACAACACCTCTAACCAAGACATATAGATAAGGTCATATAAATATTTATGCGGCAAGGTTTGTCGTTGTAACTCCAGAAATAGAGTTTCAGAGCGCCAAGGCTATTTCAAATAGTAGGCACATCGTTTGGTTGCATCAAAGTATTTGGAAGTTTGGTCGGGACTTCTCCCTTCCACTGGATATATCAAACCGGCTCACCTCATCCTTTCAAACAACTGGGCTAATGGTTCAGCAATCGGGGTGTAGTTTTTGGGGTTTCTTTCTTCAAAGTTTGGGTGTGGCCGTGGTGCATAGGTGTCACGCCCCGTTTTCTGGTGCAAGCGGGCATTGACATGTGACAACTCTTTTAAAGGAGGCATTAAAGGAGAAGAGTCACCACCTAATAATTTTTAAGGTGCGTTAGGGCACCTATTTCCGAATACCTCTGTTAGACTAGTCCGTGTCATAAAAGATCGGGTAAGGGCTCAAGTTACTTCGAACAGAAGGTGTTAGGCACTCTTCGAGGTCCACAACTGTGGGTCCCAGCCGAATTTTGAACTATGTGGATTATGTGATTAGTCTAGGTGATCAAAAAGAACAAAGGGAAATATAGAAGTCAAAGAGTCTTATCTTAACACATGAGAATCGGTACAAATCCTTACTTATTAGAAGGATGCAACTACATTGGTCTATGTTAAATGACTAAGTGTAGATAACCAGCATATAAAGCAAGAGGGGGGGAGGTCCTTAGTTTTTTAGCCTAAAGGATCACCCCGTGCAACATAAATAATACTTCGCAACTTCATTAAGGTAGGGGTTGCTCATATTATTCAGCAGGAAAAGACTATCATCTCTTACTACCCAATTACTATGTTGACGTTGTTACTTAAATGGGCTCTAATTCAATTCTAAATTGTATCCTAGGTGTGCATTACCCGTCCCATGCATATGGTCCAGGAGGCTTTGGACCTCTATTCGGGTAGTTATTGACTTCACCTAGGTTTCTCATATTGATAAAACTAATTGCGCATTCAAATGAAGTATGACTACATATAATAGAAAAGAGAGGATCATGTTAGCCTCCGCACGTAGCAACAAAGCAAGCAAACGAGTTCCAAGATACACAGTAGACCATTTCAGGATTAAGAAGTATTTGAGTCGTTAAGCCTTATAGGCATGATTTCTATACGATTCTAATTTCAAGTCGTACATGCAGTGCTATTGTTCAAAATTAACTAATTTGCATATTACAGGTGTTATAAAACCAATAGATATGATTTCTAAGTTGTTTGAGCAACGGGAAGTGAGAGCTATTAGAAAACCTGGCATTACCAATGTTTGATTCGATAGACATGCTCTCTAGGAATGTAACAATATACTATAGACCAGATTTCTTATGGTGGGTATCTGAACTCGATTTTGTCGTACTTATTCTATAGGCATGCTATCTGGGTGGAAGTATAATAAAACAATAGAAGCAGCCAATTAATTAATTAGTTAAGACCCATTTAGTAATGGTATCTAGATGAGCGTTAACAAAGGTATGTATGAGTACAACCCTATAGGCATGCTATCTAATAATCATATAGAAGTAGACATGAGAGCATGTAAAATATTTAGTCAAACAATCATGATATTGAATAATGTACAAGTATTAAGCTAGTTAAGTGGAGTGTGTGATTTCCTCTAGGCATGGTTTCTATCCTGGAAAAAAATAAAGCATGTCAAACAAAGTAGCAAACAAAGCAGGTAGGTCATATAGGTATGCTTTACACCCGTTTATGCGAGAATTAGGAAACCCCAACCATTTTCACTAATCTTTGCATCGTGTTTTTACAAATTGTTATAGGCCCTATTGATTAATTACATGTACAAATATGAATACATAATAACCCAGTAATAATTGGGCCTTTAGATAGGTTTAGAATTCTATATGGACTGCAGGCCCAGACTCCAAGTGCAAACAGTGTTCTTCATTCTTCCAATTCCAAAGCAGGCCCAACATACTAGGACCAGATGAATAATTTCTTACCCAAAGGATGTTAAGATTGGCTATATAGATGACATTACACACAGCGTTAATTGAACAGATCTGAAAATTAATACACTCAGTCCTTAAGTTGTTACTAACAACACCTCTAACCAACACATATAGATAAGGTCATATAAACACTTATGCTGCAAGGTTAGTGGTTGTAACTCAAGAAACAGAGTTTAAAAGCAACAAGGCTATTTCAAATAGTAGGCACATCGTTTGGTTGCATTAAAGTATTTGGAAGTTTGGTCGGGACTTCTCCCTTTAACTGGATATATCAAACCAGCTCACCTCAGCCTTTCAAACAACAGGGCTAATGGTTCGGCAATCGGGGTGTAGTTTTTGGGGTTTCTTTCTTCAAAGTTTGGGCGTGGCCGGGGTGCATAGGTGTCACGCCCCGTTTTCTCGCATAAGCAGACTTTGTCGTGTGACAACTCTTTTAAAGTAGGCATTAAAAGAGAAGAGTCACTACCTAATAATGTTTAAGGTGCGTTAGGGCACCTATTTGCGAATACCTCTATTTGACTAGTCCGTGTCATAGAAGATTGGGTAAGGGCTCAAGTTACTTCGAATAAAAGGTGTTAGGCACTCTTCGAGGTCCACAACTGTGGATCCGGGCCAAATTTTGAACTATGTGGATTGTGTGATTAGTCTAGGTGATCAAACAAACAAAGGGAAATATAGAAGTCACAGAGTCTTATCTTAACACATCAGAATTGGTACAAATCCTTAATGGTTAGAAGGATACAACTACATTGCTCTATGTTAAATGACTAAGTATAGATAACCAGCATATAAAGAAAGAGGGGGTGGAGGTCCTAAATTTTTTAGCCTAAAGGATCACCCCGTGCAACATAAATAATACTTCACAACTACCTTAAGGTAGGGGTTACTCATATTATTCAGCAGGCAAAGACTATCATCTGTTGCTACCCAATTACTATGTTGAAGTTGTTACTTAAATGGACTCTATTAAAATTCTAAATCGTATCCTGGGTGTGCATTACCTGTCCCATGCATATGGTCCAGGAGGCTTTGAACCTCTATTCGGGTGGTTATAGACTTCACCTAGGTTGCTCATAATGATAAAACTAATAGCGCATTCAAAACAAGTAGGACTACACATAATAGCAAAGAGAGGATCATGTTAGCCTTCCCACAGAGCAACAAAACAAGCAAACGAGTTCCAGGATACACAGTACACCATTTTAGGATTAAGAAGTATTTGAGTCGTTAAGCCTTATGGGCATGATTTCTATACGATTCTAATTTCAAGTCGTACAGGCAGTGCTATTGATCCAAATTAACTAATTTGCAGATTACAGGTGTTATAAAACAAATAGATATAATTTCTAAGTTGTGTGAGCAATGGGCAGTGAGAGCTATTAGAAAACTTGACATTACCAACTTTTGATTCTATAGACATGGTCTCTAGGCATGTAACAATATACTATAGACAAGATTTCTTATGGTTTGTATTTGGACTCGATTTTGTCGTACTTATCCTATAGGCATGCTATCTAGGTGGCAGTATAATAAAACAATAGAAGCAATCGATAAATTAATTAGTTAAGACCCATTTAGCAATGGTATCTAGATGAGCGTTAACAAAGGTATGTATGATTACAACCTTATAGGCATGCTATCTAATAATCATATAGAACTAGACATGAGAGCA
>AWOL01S0021654.1:5343-23980 GCA_000715115.1 Nicotiana otophora | reverse complement strand
GTAGTGCACCCTGGGTCTAATATACAACAGGTGCCTACCCATGAGCATGTGCTCCCCCGCCCGCCTGAGATGTGGATGGGTCTGCCAAAAATAAACCGGCCTAAGTCATAGTGTCCATGAACCGCAACATACGACCCATGACCTCCTGGAATCCCGGTGCAGACGTGAAATCCACCGGAGCTGACTCTGCCACAAGCACCTCACCCTGTTCCTCGACAATGGGATTCTCTGCTGGACCCACTGGCGGCATAACTGGAACAGTCCTGGGACGTCCTCGTCCTCTACCACGGGCTGGAGCCCTCCCTCGGCCTCTGCCTTAGCCTCTAGCAACTGGGGGAGTAGCTCTTCCCTGGTCTAGAGCCTCGTTAGAGCGCGTTCTCACCATATGTGAGAGAATAAGAGAAAGATATTTAGTGCTACATCAATTGCACGATGTAATATGAAGAAAGGTAGTTTCCTAACACCCTATAGCCTCTCGAAGATATGTACAAACGTCTCCGTACCGATCCGCAAGACTATATTAGATCTGCTCATAACTTGTGAGACCTACGTGAACCTAGTGTTCTGATGCCATGTTGTCACGACCCAATTTCACCTATAGGTCGTGATGGCGCCCAACACTACAACTAGGCAAGCCAACTAGTGATTTAAACATATATTCAGCTCTTTAAAAATTAACCGAGTAATTAAACTCTTATAACTTGCAAGAATTAAGATAATATAAAAAGATCTGGTAAATTTTAAAAAATACATGAACAAAATTAAATCCAAAAATTCTACTAGTGTGTGCCAAAACCTGGTGTCATAAGTGTATGAGCATCTAGTAGATTATACAAAAATTCTAAATACTGTCTGAAATGAAATAGATAGAATAAAATTTCAAGAAGCAGCACTAGTTACTGCGGAATGGCTCAGAAAGGCAACTCACCACTAAACCTCTGGATAACGTGGGTGCGCGCTGATAGGTCCAATTATAGCACATGTCTCAGGTCCTGCACAAAAAGTGCAGCAAGTGTAGCATGAATACATAAACAATGTGTACCCAGTAAGTATCAAGCCTAATCTCGAAGGGTAGTGACGAGAGGTCGACTTTGAGACTCACTAAGAGTCAATAATAGAAAATAAAATAAAAATAGAAATATTTAAATCTACATGATTTGTAAAATTAACAATAGTTTTCTTTAACCAACAGAAATAATTAAATTTCTTCAAATACGATAATTCCCAATTTATTTAACTTCACAAGCTGCAATTAAAATATCAAGGTATCATGTAATTATTATTATTAGGCATGATTTCTGCTGAGGTCGTACGACCCGATCCAGAGTGTCGCGTATACTGCCGAGGGACGTGCGGCGCGATCCATAGATGCATCTATACTGCCGAGGCATTCGTCCTGCTCCACAAGAAAGGAGGGCATTTTCTTATGTACCTCCGGAATGAGGATATATATATTAGAAGATTAATACAAGAAGATGTATAATTTCTTTTAACAATTAATTAATTTATAAAAAAGTTCAAGTATATGAGATTTCAATCTTTTACTATCTTCCCTAGCAATTCACAATATAGTTCAGATACATTAATTAAATAAAGAAAATAATTAACACACGTAATTCATGATTTGAGTCCTAAACTACCCGAACTTTAGCATAAATAGTAGCTACGCACGGACTCTCGTTTCCTCGTGCGTACGTAGCCCCCACAATTAGCAACAATTATTAATTTAAATCACCTATGGGGTAAATTCCCCCTTACAAGGTTAGACAAGAGACTTACATTAACTTACTCCAATTTAATCCACTAGTAGGCCTTTTCCTCGATTATCCAACTTTGTATGGCTTGAATCTAGCCAAAATAATTCGATACAAACTAAACATTATAGGAATCAATTTCATACGAAAATACTACATTTTTCAATAAAAATCCAAAATTAATTCAAAAATAGTCAGTGTGGCCCACGTCTCGGAATCCGGCGAAAGTTATGAAATATGAACGCCCATTCAACCACGAGTCTACCCATACCAAAATTACTAAATTCTAATAACAATTCGGTCCTCAAATCCTCAAATCTATCCAAGAGGGGTTTTCAAACTTTTTCAACTTAAATTCAACAATTAAATAATAAAAACAGTGATGGATTCGGGTAATTTAACCAATATTGAGTTAAGAACACTTACCCCGTTATTTTATATGAAAATCTCCCAAATATCACCTCAATCCGAGCTCCAAATCAGTAAAAAATGGAAAATAGGACGAAATCCCATTTTCAGAACTTAAACTCTCTGCCTAGTGATTTCTTCTATGCGATCGCGATGTACAATTCTCCCATTGTCCAAATTAACCCTACGCGATCTCAAATAATGCCACGCGATCGTGATGCACAAGATTCCAATTCTACGCGATCGCATCCCTCTTCACGCAATCACATAGAGCAAAAGCGTGGCCCAGCTTCCTCTCAAGTTTCCCCTACGCGATCACAAACAATGCCACGCAATCGCGATGCATAGATTGGCCCAATCTAAGCGATCGCGGTTGACCTCACGCGATCGCGAAAAACAAAATCAATACTGCCTCAACTAAGCCTACGCGATCGCAAACACTCACGCGATCGCGTAGAACAAATCACCTCTGCCCAAATTACACTACGCGATCGCAGACGAACATACGCGATCGCATATAAGGAAATGAGAAGAAAAATACCAGCAGTTATCAGCAATCTCCCAAAGGCCAAAAATAATCCGTTAGCCGTCTGAAACTCACCCGAGCCCCTCGGGACCTCAACCAAATATACCAACAAGTCCTAAAATATCATACGAACTTAGTCGAAATCTCAAATCACATCAAACAATGCTAAAATCACGAATCATACTACAATTCAAGCTTAATGAAACTTTAAATTTCCAAAATTCTACATTCGGTACCGAAACCTATCAAATCAAGTCCGATTTACCTCAAATTTTGCACACAAGTCATAAATGACATAACCGAGCTATGAAAATTTTCGAAACTGGATTCCGACCCCGATATCAAAAAGTCAGCTCCCCGGTCAAACTTCCAAACTTAAATTCTTGTTTTAGTCATTTCAAGCCTAATTTAATTACGGACTTCCAAATAAAATTCGAACACGCTCCTAAGTCCAAAATCACCATATGGAGCTATTGGAACCGTCAAATTCCGATTCCGGGGTCGTTTTATCAAAATGTTGGCCGAAGTCAAACTTAGCATTTTAAGGCTGACTTAAGGAACCAAGTTTTCCGATTTCAACCCGAACACTTCCAAATCTCGAACCAATCATTCCCGCAAGTCATAAATTAATAAAAGCACATACAAGGAGTTTTATTTAGGGGAACAGAGTTCTAAAAGTCAAAATGACCGGTTTGGTCATTACACATAGTCTCAAAAAAGACTATAAAAAGGTGTTGCGCATTTCTTATTTCAAAATTATTAAGCGTCATTACTTAATTGGGAAGATATAGACAATACCCAAACCTTGAAACTTCTTTAGTACCTCTTTTAGATTTTCTCGACTCTAATAACTTCTTTGATAAAAAATGACTTGAATGTAAAGTTTCAAAAAGTTAAATGCTCATTTTGTTTTTGCTATATTTAACTTTACCAACAGGCAACAATGGTGAAAGGTCTAAAATCATATGATGAAGCATCCATCATCTTAGTGAATGTTTAACAAACTACAATCTAATCTTTATAGATATTCTTATCCGCATATACGACAAAATGTACATAAATAAATACGAATAAATAACATATTTTACTCCAGCAATGTCAAGTTCATTGGTTAACTCTCAGGCGCTCAAATGCTTTTTCTCTCATAAAGTGTAAAGATACTATTTGAAGCTCTGCATGAAAACTATCAAGCACCTATCCAATAAGTTAGGGACTATAAAATGTATAATAGAATACACAAAAATTGATAAACTAAACATGTAAATCTTTATCCGATATTAATCATAACAATAACATGTTCATACTAAGCCTTCAAATAATCAACTACAGTTAAAGAGGGAAACAAAAATTAATCAAATAAAACTACAAAGCAAACTGAAAACCAATCCTACAAAAGAATAACGAAAAGAAAAGTTCTAGCCATAGAAATACCTGAATGATATCTTAATGAAGACAGTTGAAAAAGATAAACTTACAACAAATATAATTCTTATTTTATTTTGCATGTTTATATTAGGAATAGGAGAGTCAGACTTAAACGCATAGGACGGCGTAATTTCATACATTTATTGTTCATACTTGTATTATTTTTAACTAATAAATTTATTCCTAATCTAATTTAGTCTAAATTGATTAAAACATTAAGAAACAAAATAGAAAAGGAAATATATGGAAACTTGTGAAGAAGCAGTATTTCTCACTACATTTCGTGTTTAATAAAGCCTTCTATAAGAAATACAAATATGTTACATTATGTAGTCTAAATAAGGAAGGATTTTAAAATACAAAATTTAGTTGATTTTAAAGTTCTAAATATTAGGAAAATAATTAAATATTTAATCTTAAATATTAGCTAAATAATTAAAATGACTATTTTGTCTAGCGTTAAAGTAATTTTTAAAGGGTAAAAAAAAGACGAACGATATTTCGCTAAGGGTCTTCGTGCTTTTAATATAATATAGATTGAGTTTCATTTTCTTATTATTATTCTATTTTTTTCTTCTTTTTCATCCTTTATTCTGTTTTTTTATTCCTTTAATTTTGATACATGGTATATGAAGTATCAAATGCTGGAAATCACGTTTAGCTTATGAGCAACTTTTGTTTATAAGTTTATCCAGACATTTTCTAAACTTATAAGATCAATTTTCATATTTTTGCTAGATATTTGATGAAATATTCAAAGTATGCATATATAAATTTAAAAACTTAATACATAAATACTCTTCTAACTGGTCGTCTCTTTTAATTATACACTTTAACTTTGTGATGGTTGTATTACTTTTTAGGCATGCCCAAATTGGATTATTATCATTTTAAAAGACCAAATTCAAATTTAAGTGCACAATAATCACACGTCAGTCCTTTTTACGTCATTTTTATTTAAAACGTTATTTAATTTTTTTACTCTCTTTAGTTAAGTGTATATATATACTTTGTCATATAGGCTAATAAAGATATAATAATTCTACTTTAGGATAGTTTCGAGGTTATAAGATCCTCGATTTTAAATGTCTAGTTAAAAAATGGGGACAAGACAAAATAATTATATATTATTCCAATAAAAAAACAAAAATAAAAATGCAATAGCGAGAGGGAGGGAGACACCACAAATATGTCAATGTGTAATAAGAATATATGATATCTCTTATAAGAAATATCAAATTATGGTGGATGTCTACTCTTCCTCCATGATCTTCGTTTCAAATGCTTAATGACATATTCAATGGTATATTTTTTATGTTTAATGACATATTCAATGGCATATTTTCTTCACTTTTCGTGCTTATATAAAGGCCTTGTAATAGATAGAAACATACACACAATTGAAGAAGAAATAATAATCTCTCATCTCTTTTTCTCTATATCTCTTAGCTTGTTTTTTCTTGTTCTATATTGTTACTTTGAGCTATATTTCATAACACGTTATTAGCACGAATTTTCTAGCCAACTGAGTTGTTATGATGCTGCCAGTGCCGGTAGTGTCATTTAATGTTAATAATATGGTAAGAACGATGATGGTATAAGGTGTACAACGCCAGCATATATTCGTCCATCACGGTTAGCCTTTTCTAATTAGTTTTCAAGTTTCTTTACACTTTGCTATTTATGTTTACATACATGAACAAACTTGCTTTACGGAAAAGTTTTTCTTGAAAGTTCATCAAAATAACCCTTCACTTTGTGAAAGTGATGTTTGAGATTTTATAAAGCACGCATGAATTATTATGTTCCATTCTTGAAGTGGATGTGAAAATAATGTGATAATCATTATGAATATATATTCATTCTTGGAAGAATATGAACGTGCTAGTTGTAGTAAATATACCACACTCACCTCTAGAAGGGGGTTTGAGATGAAATAAGAAAATAATGTCATTATTATGTCATGAATGGTCATTGGTCACGTACCTATTGTACGCCAAAATATTTTGGCAATGTGATTATTAAAGGACAATAATAATGCAAGAAACAGATCTTACATCTATTTTTGACCATGACCATAATGGTATAACTTTCTCTTTAAAAGAGATATTCACCATATAGATGTCGATGAATATATGGTAGTACAAAATTAATTGAAGGCTCTGGAAGAGATACTATAACTCTGCCTAAGGGAACAATACTTATCATAGAGAATGCAATATTCTCCTCCAAGTCCAGGAGGAATTTGTTGAGTTTTAAAGATATCCGTCAAAATGGATTTCATATTGAGACAATAGATGAGAATAATATCGAATATCTCATCATTACCAAGAATGTCTCTGGCCAGAAAAGGGTTATTGAGAAGTTCTCATCTTTATCTTGTGGCCTATATTGGACAAGAATTAGTGCAATTAAGGCACATTCTATCGTAAACCAAAAGGTTACCGATTCCAATACTTTTGTACTTTGGCATGATCGATTGGGACATCCTGGATCAATTATGATGAGACAAATTATAGAAAACTCAAATGGGCATCCATTAAAGAATTTAAAGATTCTTTTAAATAATAAATTTTCTTGCACTTCTTGTTATCAAGGCAAGTTAATTATTAGATCATCACTAACAAAAGTTGGGATTGAGTCCCCTGCATTTTTGGAACGTATACAGGGGGATATTTGTGGACCTATTCACCTACCTAGTGGGTCGTTTAGATATTTTATGGTCTTAATAGATGCATCTTCTAGATGGTCTCATGTGTGCCTATTGTCATCTCGCAACCTGACGTTTGCAAAATTAATGGCATAAATAATTCGATTACGGGCACAGTTTTTCGATAATCCAATTAAGTCTATTTGACTTGATAATGCTATTGAGTTTTCATCCTAAGCATTTAATAATTATTGCTTATCAATTGGGATAAAAGTGAAACATCCTGTAGCTCATGTTCACACTCAAAATGGCCTTGTAGAGTCTTTGATTAAATGTCTGTAATTGATAGCAAGACCGTTACTCATGAAAACAAAATTACCCACTTTTATTTGGGGTCATGCCATTTTGCATGCAGCAATGCTAATTCATCTCAAACCGACAAATTATCATAAATATTCTCTGTTGCAATTAGTTTTGGGTCATGAACCTAATATATCCCATCTAATTGTTTTTGGATGCACTGTATATGTGCCTGCACCACTACCATATCGCACCAAGATGGGTCCCCTAGAAGGTTAGGAATATATGTTGAGTTTGAATCGCCCTCCATTATTCGATACCTCGAAACATTAACAGGAGATTTGTTCACTGCTCGATTTGCAGACTGTCGATTCGATGAGGCATTTTCCCAAAATTAGGGAGAGAAATTGGTGAAATCGAACGGGAAAATTCATGAAAAAATCCATCATTGTCTCATCTTGATCCATGTGCCTCTATTTGTAGAAAAAGAAGTGCAAAAGATTATCCATTTATAGAAAATAGCAAATTAAATGCATGATGCATTTACAGATCTGAAAAGGATAACGAAATCACATATCCCTACAGAGAATATTCCAATCCGTATTGATGTCCATGTTGGACAATCTTCTAGTGTCATAGCTAATGAGTCAAAAGCATGCCTAAAGCGTGGCAAATCATTGGGTTCTAAGGATCGAAATCCTAGAAAAAGGAAAATAAATGATCAAGATGACACTACGAAAGAGTCTCATAAAGAAACCCATGATTTAACCAATCCTGAGATTCATGAGGATATCGATGAGCCTGAGACTCAAGAAAATAAGGAACTATCAATAAATCCAATCGATATTGAGACAAATTTGAATCGATTGAATATAGTGGTGGATTATGTCTTTGCATACAATGTTGCATCTAGCATTATGCAAGATAATGAGGATCTTGAACCTCAATCGGTTGGAGAATGTCGACAAAGACGTGATTGGCCAAAATGGCAAGAAGTAATCCAATCTGAGTTGGATTCACTTGCGAAACGTGAAGTTTTTGGGTCTGTACTCCAAAAACCTAATGGTGTTAAACCTGTTGGCTATAAATGAGTCTTTGTACGAAAAAGGAATGAGAAAAATGAGGTACAAAAATATAAGGCACGCCTTGTTGTACAAGGATTTTCACAAATGCCTGGTGTCGATTATGAAGAGACGTATTCTCCTATTATGAATGCTATAACGTTCCGTTATCTCATTAGTCTTGCTGTCCATGAAAAGCGTGACATGCATTTAATGGATGTGGTTACAGCCTAGCTTTACGGCTCACTTGATAATGAAATATACATAAAAATTCCCGAGGGATTTAAAATGTTTGACGCATATAATTCAAAGTCCCGGAAAATATTTTCAATCAAATTGCAAAGATCTTTTTATGATCTAAAGCAATAAGGAAGAATGTGGTATAACCGCCTTAATGAGTATTTAATAAAGGAAGGTTATATAAATGATGCCATTTGTCTATGTGTTTTTATAAAGAAAATAACATTGGAGTTTGTTGTACTTGCTATATATGTTGATAACATAAACCTTATTGGAATTCCTACAGAACTCCAAAAGGCAATTGATTATTTAAAGAAGGAATTCGAGATGAAAGATTTCGGAAAGACAAAATTATGTTTTGGTTTGCAAATTGAACATTTGGCAAACAAGACTTTTGTTCATCAATCTGCCTACATAGAAAAGGTATTGAAACGGTTTTACATGGATGAAGCACATCTATTAAGTACTCCGACGATTGTTCGATCACTTGATGTGAATAAGGACCCGTTCCGACCTCAAGAAAAGAATGAAGAACTTCTTGGTCCTGAAGTACCATATCTTAGTACAATTGGTGCGCTAATGTATCTTGCTAACACTAAAAGGCCTGACATAACTTTTTCAGTTAATGTCTTAGCAAGATATAGCTCTGCTCCTACAAGGAGACATTGGAATGGAATTAAACACATATTGCAGTATCTAAAAGGGACTACCGATATGGGCTTATTTTATGGAAATGATTGCAGTCCCGATCTTGTTGGTTATGCCGATGTTGGGTATTTATCTAACCTACACAAGGCTTGATCTCAAACAGGCTATGTGTTTATATGTGGAGGCGCTGCAATATCTTGGCGATCGACTAAGTAATCAATCGTGGCTACTTTATCTAATCATGCTGAGATAATTGCTATTCATGAAGCAAGTCGAGAATGTGTATAGTTAAGGTTTGTAATAAATCTTATTCTAGACAAATGTGGTTTGAAGTGTGACAAACTACCCATAATTTTTATATGAAGACAATGCAGCATGCATAGCTCAATTGAATGGAGGACTCATAAAAGGAGATAGGACAAAGCACATTTCACCAAAGTTATTTTTTACACATGATCTTCAAAAGAATGGTGATATCAATGTGCAACAAATCCGTTCAAGTGATAATATGGCTGATTTGTTCATCAAATCTCTACCGACGCCAACCTTCAAGAAACTAGTATACAAAATTGGGATGCGAAGACTCAAGGATATGAATTGATGCTCTTATCAGGGGGAGTTAATACGCGGTGTACTCTTTTTTCCTTACAAGGTTTTATCCCACTGAGTTTTTCTTGTAAGGTTTTTAATGAGGCAACCAAAAAGCGTATTTCTAAACATGTGTACTCTTTTTCCTTCACTAGAATTTTTTTTTCTAATAAGATTTTAACGAGGCACATTATCTATAGACATCCAAGGGGGAGTGTTATAAGAAATATCAAATTATAGTGGTTGTCTAATCTTCTCCATGATCTTCATCTCAAATACTTAATGACATATTTTCTATGTTTAATGACATATTCAATGACATAATTTCTTCACTTTTTATGCCTATATAAAGGCCTTGTAATAGATAGAAAAATACACACATTTGAAGAAGAAATAATAATCTCTCCTCTCTTTCTCTCTATATATCTTAGGTTATTTGTTCTTGTCCTATATTGTTACTTTGAGCTATATTTCATAACAACATCGACGTTATCTAATTATATCTAGTTGGTGATGTAAGAGAGTCACCTAAAACAAAAAAGAAAAGGGGAAAGGAAAGCATAAAAAGGGACAATTGGCTAGTAAGACTTCGTGCATTTTCATATATTCACATTTGTTAAATCTTACCGTTTCTTTTTTCTTCTTACATGTGCCTTTGCTCTCCTTTTTCACGGCCCCATTTATATAGTATATTTTGTAAAAGAAATTTTCTTATATTTAGTGTTTAGAAAAATTCAATAAATGCATGATATATTGACTAATTGACACAACATTATTTTTATTTAATCATAATTTTTGGATGTATATTCTTACTCGATTTATAACTTAATTATGATATATAGATATGAGGTGAAATACATAAATGACCCCTGTAAGTTGTCCACAACGATCAAACAACATCCTCAACAAGTATCATTTTGGACAAGGTGGGTTGCTCTGATGGTAAGCACCCTCCACTTCCAACCAAGAGGTTGTGAGTTCGAGTCACCCCAAGAGCAAAGGTGGGTAGTTCTTGGAGGGAAGGATGCCGAGGGTCTATTGGAAACAGCCTCTCTACCCCAGGGTAGGGGTAAGGTCTGCGTACACACTACCCTCCCCAGACCCTACTAGTGGGATTATACTGGGTTGTTGTTGTTGTTGTTGTACACTTCAAGTGACTATTAAGTATATCAAGTAAACACTCGAGTGCAGCAGACCACATGCGTGAGTTACACTTGCCAATGACATGTCAAATGAGCCAATTAAAGAATGACACGTGTAATTTGTAATAAAAAATTGACACATATAATTACCAAAAAAAGAAAATATACCTAAAGAAGAAAAAGAAACCCCTTTCCTTTACTTTTATCAAAACCAGCGCTATCCCCCCCTTCTTCCCCCTCCCTTTCATCTTCTTCATTGCGCCCATTCTCGTCCCCCATCCCCTGCCTTTCGCAAATCCACACAACAAATTAAAACTCATACAAATATGAAATAACATATATTAGCCAAATAGAGAACCCACTAAGGGATCATTAATGGACCTCGTCGGAGAAGCTCCTCTTATGCGATCTCTATCGCCAGAAAATTTATTCTCCAAGCAAAGCTAAAAAAAATGATTCTATTGGAATCTTCATCTTCTCTCTTCATTATTTTCTTGATTATAAATTTGGGCTTATATCACTTTTTTTTCTATCCTTAAAATTGTCGCTGATGAAGATGAAAGAGGGTGGAGAAATTTTGTTCTTATGTTAGAGATGAGGGTGATAAGATGTTGCTGCATTTTTGCTGCTTCTTTCAGTTGGGCTTGGGACTGATTTTGGGTCGACAGAACTAGGTGGAGCTTTGAAGAGTATGAGCAGTAGAGTTTTGTAGTGAAAGGTGGTAATTTCTGGTGATTTACGGTGGCTTAGTTCAAGCTTTGATGGCTGGTTTTCCTCGCCTCCATGGTGGTTTCTCGGTGGGGTTGAGGTGGTTTAGTTAAGAAGAAAGAAAGAAGAGAGGCTAAGTTGTGGCTGCTTCAACTAGCTACTATAGTGCTCTAAGATTTCTTAGTTTTTTCAAAGAATATTAAAATTAGGCTGAAAAAAATGACTTCGCCTGCTCAAATTTTTGTTAGCAAACACGCGTATGCCTCATCAGTAACATGTGGTTACTGGATACACTTAATAGCCACTTGAAGTATCTAAATGATAATTGGGTTAATTGAGGAGGCTATTTGATCGTTGTAGACAATTTAAATTGGTCCTTTATGTATTTCGCCTAGATATAAGTTAAATGCAAAAATACATTCTCATTTGTTTTTTTAAGATTAAGACGTCTGAATTTGAATACATATCTGAATATCAAGATGTGCATTAAGATTAAGACATCTAAATCTGAATACACAACTGAATATTAAGTTGTATATCAAGATCTGAATACTAAATGATTAAGACTATCTGTTTTTTAATATCTGAATGTATAAAATTTATCTTTATTTGAAAATTAATAAACACAAAATTCAAATAAAATGCTAATTAATCTAATATTCTATCAATAATATATATATATATATGCTAGTTAGTGGTGGTGATAGTTAATTAATCTAATATTCTATCAATAATATATATACGATCTTTGTCAGTTTCTTACTTAAACTATCGAGTGTCCCCGAAAATCCCCTAAACTATATCCCCTTTCATAATAAACCCCCCTCCCCCGTCTCATTCTTACTAGTGCGTATGATACACACTCTAAATAAATTTTAAAAGCTGCCATGTGGCATGCCACGTGGATAATTAATTACCTTAATCTTATTACGGGCTTACTTAGCATATATTAATTTAATTATGTGGTAAAGATTCAAAAGGGGATTTTAAGTTACTAGTCGGTCATTTTTCTCAGTAAAAATGGTCTCTTTGCTCTCACCCGAAAACTTCTCTCATCGGAGATGAGAGACCACCTTTGATTTCTCTTCTTAAAAAATTAAGGTTTAAGAAGTACAACCTTCGATTGTTGCTACCATCTATTTCTCTTCTTATTGTTGTTGCTATTTCGAATTGGGAGTAAATATAGGATTTTGCTGGTGAATTAGTGTAAACAATTAGGGTTTAGGATACTGAAGATTCATTTAGTTCTGAAGATTGTTTGAAGATTCTGAAGATTATTAAAGAAGATAGCTTCAATACAAGTCCTATTCTTTATTCCCTATTATTTTTGTTGCGAAATTCTGATAGGTAGCTACTGCGATTTAGTTCGTAGTAGAAAAATTTGGGTTTTTTTTTGAGGTGTTACATCTTTCTGCTTGTTGGTGTTGGTTTGTCGAATATATAGTTGCATGCATACTGC
Organism: Nicotiana otophora; assembly: GCA_000715115.1. Taxonomy (NCBI): domain Eukaryota; kingdom Viridiplantae; phylum Streptophyta; class Magnoliopsida; order Solanales; family Solanaceae; genus Nicotiana; species Nicotiana otophora. The sequence continues at coordinate 11,071 of AWOL01S0021654.1, read as the reverse complement.
TTGTTGTTAGTTTTAGATTTCGGGTCTTTATGTTAGATTAATAAGTTGTTCTATTTTTTGCCTTATCCTTTATTGTTTTTATTGTTATTTTAGGGTAATGGCAGACAAATATCTGAATTTGAGATTTCATATTGGTGGTATGGTTGTGAGTGAGGTAAGGCTAGTTTATATTGGGGGAAATATTGAATATGCCTTTAATGTGGATACGAACAAACTGTCTATTTCAGAAATTGTTGATTATGCCAAGGATTTTGGGTTTACCAATGTAGGAAAAATGTATATTGTATCTTCTAAGGGTGGCAGTTCGGTAGAATTGAAAAAAAGATAGGGATTTGTTGGTACTTGCTGATTTGTTAAGTAATAAGGATACAATAGACATTTATGTATTCCATGAGGGAGATAATATGGTCCAAAATAGCCATGTGACTAGTGGGGCCATTGAAGAATCTTCTAGCAGGGTTGTTGAAGGTTTCAATGTACCTTTAGGTTCCCAAACTGAAAATATTGATTTTAGTGGTCAAATAGAACCCCATAAACTGTTAGATGTTGTAGAAAAACTTCTTATATACTCTTTAGTAGATGAGAATGATTCTGACATAGAAGATGAAGATTTAGAGGAAGATGATACAGAAGTTATAGGTGATGCTGCAGATAGTGATAAATCAAGCAGTTCTGATGATGAAGAGCATGCGGCTGATTATGGTAGTGATGTGCATGAAGAGTTGAACATAGTTAAAACAGATTTGAAGGCTTATAAGAAGAAAAAAAGAACACCAAGAAAGAAAGATGTTGCTGAGTGTTTTCTTGGACCAGTTGGGATAGATCTATGTTTTGAAAACATAGATAAAGGGAAGAAAAATATTTCTGGTAAGTTAGTTGGTGATGAGCTTTTTTATGACAGTTCAGATACTGATAGTTTTGAGAGTGACAGTACAGTGGGAGTGGTAGTGAATCAGGAAACAGAAGTGGTAACATGAAAGCAAGAAAGGAGAACAAGAGGGTAATGTATGATCCAAAATGGAAAAAGGTAGTTTGGCAACTTAACATGGTCTTTGAAAATATATACTCCCTCTATTTCAAATTAGATGAGGTACTTTCCTTTTTAGTCTGTTCCAAAATAAATGACACATTTTTAAATTTGGAAATAATTCAACTTTAAACTCTTCATTTTACCTATTTTACCCTTAATGAGAAGCTTTTATAACCACACAAATATCATGGCCCTATAAAGCTTTTACCCCTTAAGCTTTTAAGACCACAAGTTTTAAAAGTGTTCTTCTTTTTTCTTAAACTCCGTACCGAGTTAAAGTACCTCATCTAAATTGAAACAGAGGGAGTATAAGTTCAGGGAAGCTGTCACCAGGTATGCAATAGAAAGAGGTTGTGAGCTAGAGAAGATTACAAATGATAAAAACAGAGTTAGTTTAAAATGCAAAACTAGTGGATGCCCTTGGTTATTGTTTGCAAGCAGAGAGCCCAAATCTGTTGATTTCATTATTAGAACTTATAATCCTAGGCATAACTGCAACAAGACCAACACAAATTCAATGTGCAATACCAAGTATCTTGCAAAGTACTATAGAAGTAGGATAATTTCACAGCCGTGCATAAAGGGTTGGGAGATGCAAGATTTGGAAAGGGAGGATCTGTATTTATATGTTGGGAAAAAAATTTGTTTGAAGGCTAGGAAACAAGTATTGAACGAAGTGCTGGGTGATCATGTGAAGGAGTTTGGCAGGATTTATGATTGTAGAGATGTGCTCCTTCAATCAAATCCAGGGAGTACACGTGTGGTAAAAGTGATAGGTTGTAAGATAGGAAAAAATTATTTCACTCCTTCTACATTTGCTTTGCAGCAATGAAAAGAGGATTTATTGAAGGGTGCAGAAAATGTATTGGGTTAGATGGTTGCTTCTTGAAGGGAATATCTAAGGGACAACTACTTGTTGCTATTACAAAGGATGGGAACAACCAAATATTTCCAATAGCATAAGCTATAGCTGTGACTGAAAATAAAGACACATGGTGTTGGTTTATAAAGATATTGAAGTATGATTTGGAGATCAATAATGAAGGATCAGAATTGACAATTATTAGTGATATGCAAAAGGTAATATCATATTTAAACTAACAGTCTCTTTATTTTTAAACTAACAGTGTCTTTTTTTTAGACTAACAGTTCTTATTTTGTAGGGTTTATATTCAGCAGTTATAGAATATCTTTCTGAATGTGAGCATAGAATGTGTGCAAGACATATTCTAGCTAACTAGCAACAGAAATGGAGGGGTATTGAGGGAAGAAATGGATTTTGGAGCTGTGCAAGGTCAACTTATGAAGCTGAACTTAAAGCAAACTTAGATAAGCTAAGTAAGCTAGGTCACAAGATCTGTGAAGACTTGGTAAACTACAATCCTGAGAAATAGAGCAAAGCAATGTTCAGAACTTCTTCCAAGTGTGATAGTATGGATAATAATATGGCTAAAAGCTTCAATGCTTGGGTTTTGGGTCCTAGGCTTAAGACAATCATTAGCATGCTTGAAGAAATTAGAATAAAGGTAATGAATAGGTTCATTAGAGTAAGAGAATTTGCAGATACTTGGAATGAAGGCATATCCCCAATGGCAATGATGGTATTGGTTACAAATATGGAGAAGTCAATAAAGTGCACAATTCACTGGAATAGTGATTTTGGGTATGAAGTTAAGGGTGCTACAAGGATTAAACACATTGTCAAGTTGACCGAGGGAGTGTATAGTTGCAGAGCTTGGAAACTAAAAGGGATACCTTATGCACATTGTATAGTAGCAATTCATCACAAAAGACTTAATCCACTTGACTTCATTTCTGAGTGGTACAAGAAGGAGACTTACCTAAAAGCTTATTCTCATTTCATACAACCAGTACCATGCATGGAGATGTGGCTTGAGTCAACAAATGCAAAGGTTGAACCACCTCCTGTTAGAATAATGTCTGGAAGGCCCATAAAAAAAAGAAGAAAGAAGGTTCGGGAGATAAAAAACAGTGGAAAGCTTACAAAAAGAGGAATATCAATGAGTTGCTCAATTTGTAAGTCCACATCTCATAATAGAAGAAGATGTCCAAATAAACCTCAACGCACTTCACATGTACTTTCTTTCCACTTCATAGTTGAGTTGCTCAATTTGTGTTAGTTTCTCAATTTCTGTTAGTTGCTCAATGAGTTGCTCAATTTCTGTTAGTTGTTAGTTTCTGTCAGCTGATAGTTTGTGACTATTTTTGTTAGCTTCTGTTAATTTACTTGTGTTAGTTTACTTCTGTTAATGTAAGTGTTTGCATTTAGTAAGTGTTAGTTTCTGTTAGCAAACAAGTTGAACTGATTCTGTTAGCTTGATTGCATTTAAAAGCACTTCTGATCTTTGAGTAGCTATTTCAGTTAAATGCATTCACTTGTTACTTCTTCTAGTTTTTGTATTTAAAACCACTGCTAGTCATTTGCATTCACTTGTTACTTCTGCTAGTTTTTGCATTTAAAAGCACTGCTAGTCATTTGTATTTAAAAGCACTGTTAGTTACTTCTGCTAGTTACTTCCAAAAAATGGCTCAACTTTTCTAGTGTAGAGGCTCAACTTTCCCTTGTTACTTATGCTAGTTTTTGTTAGTTGTAGCAACTATTAGTTTCTGTTAGTTGAAAGGGTGTTAGTTTGTATATGTCTAAGTTAGTTGTATCAACAAAAACTTTAGTTAGTCTGATCAACTAATTGTTTGATATCTGTTATTTGTGTTTCTGTTTATGGAAAGAGAGTGGCTCACTCACAAAAATCAACCTCTAAGAAAAGATCAAAGGATGACTCACAAACATCTGCTAGTAAGAAGAATGCTAAAACTAAGGGTGGTAAAGGAAGAGGCAATAGCAAGATGGTGCAGAACTCACAAACCTCAGATGTGCAGCATTCTCAGGTTTCAGATGTGCAGGAATCTCAGGTTTCAAATGGGCAGCAATCTCAAGCAGGCAACAGAGGTGCAATTAAGAGGCCAAGAGTAGTGGGACATGAAGTATTTGTCACCAAAAGTGGCTATACATGTGTTGAGGTAATGAGCAGTTTGGTGTGCTAATTTTGAGGTTGCAAGTTAAACTTAGTTGTTTGATATCTGTTATTTTTTCACTTAATTTTTAGCAAGGGAGGCCTGTTAGTTAGGTAATCGACAGTGGAAGCAACAGTGGATCAGTTGAAAGTTCAGTTGTAGTAACTGGTGATCTTGGTTATAAACCAAGTAAAGGCCTGAAATGGAAGGGAAAGCAAGTGTCACGACCCAAACTCCCTCCATATAATGTCGGGATGGCACCTAGTCTCTACGAAAGGGTAAGCCTAACAAATTGCGGAAAATAACAAAATGAAAGTAAAACTTGGCAACTAACAGCAGTGGATAATTGAATAACTAGTAACAATGCCGCTCGGCATGTACAATAATCAATACTCTATAAATACACAGTCTTCCCAAAATCCGAAACATCGTAAGTCACAAGCTACAGAAGGAAAATAGCGTCTCTATATACCAGAGTCTAATAAAAGGAATACAGGAAGTGTTTGACATAGGGGAGAATAGAGGGGGACTCCTAGGTCTGCGGACGCGAGCAGATGTACCTTGAAGTCTCCGAAACAGCAGCAAATGCACAACTAATAGCGAGGCTGGTATGATGAACCTAGATCTGCACACGAAAATATGTCCAGAAGAGTAGCATGAGTATACCACAATGGTACCCAGTAAGTGCCAAGCCTAACCTCGGTCGAGTAGCGACAAGGTCAGGTCAGGCCCACTGGTAAATAATAAATAAGACAAGAGAATATATAGTATAATAAGAGACTAGAATTTAACAAAAGGAAACACAGCAAGACAACAGTACAACACACATGGGTAAACAACAGGGGATCTCCCGAGATATCGTCTCGTAGTCCCAAAATAAATATACAAGGAGAACTCCCGAGGTACCGCCTCGTAGTATCAAAAATAAATTGACATGGAGAACTCCCGAGGTACCGCCTCGTAGTCTCAAAGTAAATGTGCATGTAGAACTCCCGATGAACCGTCTCTTAGTCTCAAAAGTAAATATACAGGAAGAACTCCCGAGGTACCGCCTCGTAGTCTCAAAGTAAATGTGTAGGGAGTACTCCCGAGGAACTGCCTCGTAGTCTCAACAGTAAATATACAACTCAAACCGATAAATACAACAGTTAACAACAAGATTTCTACAGTTATACTGATAAAGAACAAGGAAAAGTAGAAAATCAACTAGGCATGCTTCATAGAGTTCAAATAAGCAGTTAAAGTACGTAGACATGCGATATTAGACTAAATAGGATAACCACACATATTGGAATAGCAAAATTAAGAATAAAAACAGGCTAATACCCATTTAAACGGTATAACTCAAATTAAAGGAAAAAAATAGGTTGCTACTCAGTAAAATACTTCGGGTTTTATAACAAATAGTCCGTGTACGTACTCATCACCTCACGCACACGATGCTCTATCACGACCCGAAATTTCCCACCGACGGGACCGTGATGGCGCCTAACATTTCACTTGCTAGGCAAGCCAACGTTAGAAAATCGTTAAACCAATTCCTTATTCCCATTCAATAAATAACAATAATTAACTAAGATGAAATATAAGAGGTGCAGAATTTTATAAAACTGTATTAATTACTACCACCCGGATCTGGAGTCATAATTCACGAGCATTCTAGAA